>CM037851.1:165413098-165439936 GCA_021234595.1 Delia radicum | reverse complement strand
TGTACAGTAGGGTGATAACTTTTTTTGGACAACATTCTCCCCAGGGGTTTTCTAATGGCAAATATTGTATTAATGATAAAAAAAACTATTTCAGTTCAATTTGGTAAAAAAAACCTTGCGCACCGACAGCCATTTCTAAAATGCCTTTAATATGTTTATTTTAAATTTTTTTAATAACAATTTTTTTTAAATATGGTTTATACATATGTACACTCATAAAAAAAAGTTTGTAAAGTCAGCAAAAAATTTTGCTGAGTCAGCAAAATTTTAGTCAGGAGGATGCTAGCAAAAAAGTTGCTAATGTCAGCAAAATCTTTTGCTGAAAATCAGCGAGCTGATTTTTAGCTACAAAATTTGTAGATTCAGCAAAAGTTTTGCTAACACTTAGTAGATTAGAAATAAAAAAGCGTTGGTAAAAATTAATAAATTTTTTGCTGAATTTTAGTAGACTGAAAAAAACGTAAAAAATTTGTAGAAAAATTGTAATTTAGTTAATTTATTTGCTGAAAATCATAAAACATATTTTTGTGATTCTTTTAAAAATAATTTACTATAATAACGAAATATAACAATTTTAATTTTCCCACATTGACGACATGAATTAATTTAATATCTGAAAATATATAGAAATAAATATATATAACATAACAAAAATTTTCATCAACTACTTACATCAATGGTTGTCTTAATGATGCTATCTTTTCAATGACGAAACCGCCGAAGATAATTCTAGAAACGAAACGAAAAAATAAACAAAACAAACGAAACGAAAAAACAACCCTTTTTTTGCAATAAGAAAAAGAAACCATACAAATCTACCTAAGATGTGTGTTTTTGTCTTTCTCTTTACTCTGTCCACATGTCTGTATATGTTTTTTTTCATGGTTGATTTTTTTACTTGTCTTGTTAGAGTTGTACTTTTTAATATCATTTTCCTCTTCTCTACTACATCTTGACATGCCGCAACATCTGCTTATCAGCACAATTTTTTTTAGCAAAATTAATTAGTAAAACATTAGTATATTAGTAAAGCATTAGTATAAAACAGTTAAGTGCTGAATAAGTATAACAAAAATTTTAGCTGAAAACACGATTTTAGCAAAAATATTTGCTAAAAAATAGTATACCTGATTTACAAGACGTTTTACTAACTTTTCTACTAACTTATTTTTTTGAGTGTAAGTAAGCAAATTTGGAAGAAAACTATTCCATTGACTCGAAAACGGACTTTACTATTGATACCAGCATGCCTTAATTATATAGATGTGATAGTCAGACGTTGAGGCATCAAAAAAAGTTTTTTTTTTAACTTTGTTTGATTCAAAACTTTAACGCGTTTGGTGCGGAACCTTTTTTAACGATAGCGAAAAACTAAAAACGCAGTTCTTAATATTTGTCCATGCCCTACACGATTTTGTCTGGGGAGATTTGATATTCGCAAAAAATGCAAAAAGTTATCACCCTAATGTACAGTTTAATTGGTATTAAAGTATTTTACAGTTTGTTGTTGGTTTTATTTGGTTGCAAAGTTTGGTTTGTGTTACTTGTTATTATTATACGATTAACAATTACCCAGGCAGAAAAATACAATCGGCCCAGTGTTGGCAAAGCGTCGGCTACGGTCGGTTTTGCGTTGGCACAGCATGGGATAAACAATCTTGACAGTATTGTCCTGTTACCCGATTGATATCAGTGGCCAACCGCGTCTTTGAACAACTTGCCACTGTTGGCACACCGTTGTTAATTCAAAAAATTTGGTGCTTTTAAAATATCTTAAATTAATTTTGAGAAGTGTGTATAATAAAACACATACGGTGGGTTTTATTTACAAGAACTACAATCAAAAAAATAAGTTAGTAGAAAAGTTAGTAAAACGTCTTGTAAATCAGGTATACTATTTTTTAGCAAATATTTTTGCTAAAATCGTGTTTTCAGCTAAAATTTTTGTTTATACTTATTCAGCACTTAACTGTTTTATACTAATGCTTTACTAATATACTAATGTTTTGCTAATTAATTTTGCTAAAAAAAATTGTGCTGATAAGCAGATGTCGCGGCATGTCAAGATGTAGTAGAGAAGAGGAAAATGATATTAAAAAGTACAACTCTAACAAGACAAGTAAAAAATCAACCATGAAAAAACATATACAGACATGTAGACAGAGTAAAGAGAAAGACAAAAACACACATCTTAGGTAGATTTGTATGGTTTCTTTTTCTTATTGCAAAAAAAGGGTTGTTTTTTTTCGTTTCGTTGTTTTGTTTATTTTTTCGTTTCGTTTCTAGAATTATCTTCGGCAGTTTTGTCATAGCATCATTAAGACAACCATTGATGTAAGTAGTTGAAAGAAAATTTTTGTTATGTTATATATATTTATTTCTATATATTTTCAGATATTAAATTAATTCATGTCGTCAATGTGGGAAAATTAAAATTGTTATATTTCGTTATTATAGTAAATTATTTTTAAAAGAATCACAAAAATATGTTTTATGATTTTCAGCAAATAAATTAACTAAATTACAATTTTTCTACAAATTTTTTGCGTTTTTTTCAGTCTTCTAAAATTCAGCAAAAAATTTATTAATTTTTACCAACGCTTTTTTATTTCTAATCTACTAAGTGTTAGCAAAACTTTTGCTGAATCTACAAATTTTGTTGCTAAAAATCAGCTCGCTGATTTTCAGCAAAAGATTTTGCTAACATTAGCAACTTTTTTGCTAGCATCCTCCTGACTAAAATTTTGCTGACTCAGCAAAATTTTTTGCTGACTTTACAAACTTTTTTTATGAGTGTATTTAAATGGGTGAAATATAACAAAATATTTTATAAGAAATAATGTTTCTAATTGGTTTTGATAATGGTAAAATCAATATTGGTAAACGAATTGTGCGGCTATTAATGGCAAAACGCGTGCTTAGAAAACAAAATAGTGGTTTCCTAGTACAATATTATTTGTACCTTTGGTAATTTTTAAACATGGTGGGTTTTTACGAAAATGGGATTGGTTTTGCAGTACTATTTTTGGTACGGTTGGCAATATCTACCTGTGTGGTTTTAGCACTTAAAAGTTATTTTATTTTGTAAGGGAATGATCTCTAAAGTGGCTCTACATTTAGTTTCGGTCAACTGGTTTGCTTATTGGTCAACTCTTAAGATATGCTTTCGCTATAGATCAGGGCTGGAAAAACTACGGCACGCGTGCCAGGAGTGCACGAGAGTAGATTTGGGTGACTGGCGAAGTTTTTTATTTTTTCAAAAATTTTAATATGACACTACACTCATAATAATCTATAGGTAAAATAGACGAAAACCGTTGTTCATTTTACGAAAGTTTTGGTTATTTTGACATTACGAAAAAATTTGTAGAATATACAAATCACATTTCGTAAAGTTTTGTAAAAACTTTTTTTAAATAAAATGTGGTGCATACCTTACGGGTTTATTTTAAAATTAAAAAAAAAAAAATGTAATGGTGCCACACCATAATCGAACTCACGATTTCAGTGACGTCCTGCTGTGTTGAAGTAGACCCCTCTACCATTTGCACCAAAGTAGCTGATGCAATACAACAAACTAAAAAGGAACTTAAGTCGAAAATATTATGAAATTTTTATGAAAACTAGAAAAATATGCTACAGATATTTAATAAAAAATGTAAAATGTCAATTAAATATTTTTATTATGTTTATTGAACTAAATAAAATAATATAATTTTTTTATAAATATATCAAATAATATATTAAAAAACAAAATAAAAAAATAATAAAATAATAATAATAATAATAATAATAATAATAAAAACTTAAATAACAATTGCAAACTAATTGCATTTTATTATTAAATATTTTATCTTTTTAAATATTTGTTTTATTGAATTTCATACTAAACCCGGCAAATAAAGTGGAAGTAGTGTTTTCGGTTCCTCTTTAACTTGTTTTAGGATCCTCTTTATTAAACAAAATACAAAATATCCATTTATATCAAAACACAAAAATAGTAATAATGATATAAAAAATAAAACATAGAAATTTAAAAACATTAATAAACAAAAAAAATATAAAAACTAAACAAAAAAAAATTGTCCTGGCCAGGAGTTGAACTCGCAACCTTCTGATTGCAAATCCGACCTCTAACCACATCAACATCCATATGTAACATTTGTAACATTACAAATTTTTGTACAATGTACTAAAAAAATATTACGAAATCATGTTTGTATTTTTTACGAAATTTGTAAATTTATATAATTTGTTTTATACAAAAGTGTTGTAATATAAACAAAATGTTTGTAGATTCTACGAAAAAAAATTTACGAAAAATATATTTGTATTTTTAAGCATTGATTATTATGAGTGTAGCCACAAATTCTGTTAAAACCATTGTCCAAGATTTGAATATTCATTTCCAGTACAAATGTGTCTGATTTAAGCCGATAGTGGTCCAATTTGTCATAAAGATTAAAATTCTCATTTTAAAATGATTAAAACAAGTGTATTAAAACTATTTTTTACAGAATATCCACAGTACATATCAGTACAGTTTTACCATTAAAATATAGAAATTTCAGTGGCTAACAAATTTAAGTACCTGCAGTTTAAATACAATTTTCTTTAAAAATTTCAGATTGACAGATTTTTAAATAATTTCATGAAAAAACACCTCAGTAGCAATGAAATAAAAACAGTTAAGAAAGTTAGACACAAACGGAAAGCAAACAATTAAGTTGGATCTAAAGGCATCTATCTATTGGTACTTTTTGGAACAACTTGGCAAATAAATGCAAAAACAGAGGCATTATGTATATGAAACTTCTGCATTTGAAGAATATATTATTTTTATTTAGGTTTTATAAACGATTTAGAAAGTTCTCTACTAGTAAGTGCTGCATAATACAAAAGTACCAATAACTACAGGTTCACCTTCCCCTATTTCACCTAACAAATAATCGAGCTGGCCAACAAAAATAAAACAGGTTGTCCTTTGAATTGTTTCTCGAATGCATATTCAAATTCCATAAAAAACGGAGAGTTTAGCTTGGAATAAGAGACTTTTATAAAATATTATGTTAAAATGCAATTATATTTAAAAAAAAACTCTTCTTAAATTTTTTAAAGATTCAATGAAAAAATACCACAAAAAAATGAATTAAAAATAAATTTTAATTTTGGTACGCGACGAAAGCAATCTTGCCACCCTGCTATAGATAATTTTCTTGTGGCAACTAATACAAAAAAGTTATATTCCAATTTTTTACAACAACTCAAAAGGTACACAGAGAAAACATATTCATTGTGACAACCGAATTTCTTGCTAACTGAATGGTTTGGTTGCAGCAACCGAATTATTTGGTTGTCACAGTCAAATTTATTCGGACGGAATTTAAATATAGGGTTTGTGAAAACCCATTTTGTGAAAACCCATTTTTTGTTACCGCAAACAAAAATATCGGCGGCTCCGAACAAACCATTCAGTTAGCAAAAAAAAATTCGCTAGTCACAACGAATCTCTTTTCTCTGTGTACACTTTAGAGAACAGGTACACTAAAGTCGACCTGAAATACAAAACTCTCTACATAAAATTGTAAAAAATTAAGTAAAATCGACTATCGTCTTGGAAAAGTCTTTAAAGCTTTTTTATTTAAAAAAATTGTATATGGAATCAATTAATTTTATTAAAATTCTTACAGTTGGCAAAAATCTGAAAACTTAAACTTCATGTTGCAATTTTTTGCAACGACACTATAAAAACAGGAAAAACGTGTACATTCTGGATATAAAATTATCATATTATGATTTTAATTATCATATACATGATTCTGGCTAATCATATTATGATTACCGAGGTTGAGTTTATCGTAATTTTAGAATCATAATATGATTGCCACGATCATATTATGCTTGTTACACATTGTAGTCATAACATGATGATAGAGATTTGTGAAAATTAAAGTTGATGTCAGCTGACATATTAATGTAACTACAGGAAAAATATGAAAAGTCCACTGTTGAGAACAGGTCACAGAAGGAAAAATTCCCTTATTCAATTCATACAAAGTTACTTATTTGCTTTATCATATATATACATGTTAACTATATACAAATAGTATACAACAAAGTATTTCCTTAGTACATTATATACATTTGTATTAAATAATATAATTGTATCCGGTGTCAGGCAGCCTGTTGAATTTCGAAGTTCGATGCTTTACAAACTGAAATAATTAATAGACAATTGGATAATGTGTTTAGTAGTGTTCGACCGAACAGTTCTTACAAAAAACTATATTTGGTTTTTTTTTTTTTAGTATCTAGAGGCAATGATTATAAATTTTGGTATCTGAAACATGTTTTTTGAGCGGTTTTAATTCGATTTAATGTACACAATTTAGCTATAAAGTTAAAATTTCGGCAGCCGAACTATATTCGAATTGGCCGAACTGACAGAGACCGAACAGTGAATTAATTGCTTAACTACGGACTTTTCTTTAAATTTGACACTCAAAATCACATTTAATTAGCCCAATAAATATTTTTCCCAAATTCAGACCAAATTCATTTTCTGTACGAACTGTTCGGTCGGACACTAGTGTGTAGTTATTAGAGTGTATTTTATTTGAAATATATAATTAATTATTTTGAAGTACTATTTGAAATAATGTACAATGATACTTATACAACTAGCAGGCTTGTAAAGGGTGTTTTTTATACAGGTATATAACTTTAAGATGGCAACACTTTTTAACTGGCGGAAATTTTGTCAGCTGTCAAGTGATTTATGTTTTGGTTGGTTTGGCATTTCAACATGAATAGACTGACGCCTGAAGAACGCTTCCAAATTGTGGAAATTTATTGCCAAAACTGCCGTTTTTGGAGTGATGATAATCCTCAAGTGTGTGTTGAGATACCGTTACATCAAGAAAAACTGACTGTTTGGCGTGCTTCATGGGCTGGTGGAATCATTGGTCCGTATTTCTTTAAAAGCGATGATTGTCAGAACGTTACAGTCAATGGTGACCGCTATAGAGCCATGATTACTGACTTTTTCGTTCATCGATTGTACAACCATGATGTGCAGGAGCTGTGGTTTCAACAAGACGGCGCAACATGTCACACAGCTAGTGCCACAATTGATTTATTGAAGGAAATGTTTGGTAACCGCATAGTTTCACGTTTCGGACCCGTGAATTGGCCTCCAAGATCGTGCGATTTAACGTCGCTTTACTAAATTCTGTGGAGATGTGTGAAGTCGCTAGTCTACGCCGATAAGCCCGAAACGATTGACCACTTGTAGGACAACAATTGCCGCGTTGTTGCCAATATACGGCCACAAAGGTTGGAAAAAGTCATCGAAAATCGGACCTGTAGATTAGACTACGTAAGAACCAGGCGTGTCGGTCATATGCCAGAAGTCATATTTAAATTATAATGCCAGAAGATTATCTTTCGAATAAAGTAAATTTCATGTCAATTTAAAATATTAATCTTTGTTTTATTCCATTTCAAAGTTTTATACCTCTATAAAAAACATCCTTTATTTTAAAATTAACTATTTAACATTTAAGGTCAATGAAAGTATATCCCTATGGGGAATGGGACCAGTTCTGCGTGTGCCACAGGATCGGTCCCTTAGTGCCAGAGACCGGTCCTCTGCTAAACCCTACCCTATATTGATCCCTATGGGGAATAAGGAGTCAATTGACCTAAAAGTGACTGGCTAAAGAAGGACTTACCACAGCACTGGTATAATTTAATACTGAAGTGGGTTAAGCAGTGTCAATTGTCCTAAAATTACCAATCCTGCAAATGGTAAAGGGAGGACATACCACTTAACCAGAATGCTTATTAACAAGAAAAAGCCAGTTGGCCAGAATTTTACCCATTGGAATGGGTACGACATGGTCCTTTTGCGACAGTCTTGTGGTATGCCCATCTTTGGTTAGTCCTGTGGTATGCCACTATGTGGTTTAAAGCGGGACCCCCCTCCTATGACAAGCCAATGTTAAAGTTGCCAGTTGTTTACATAGGGTAGGGTTTAGCAGAGGACCGGTCTCTGGCACGAAGGGACCGATCCTGTGACACACGCAGAACCGGTCGCATTCCCTATAGGGATATTACTTAAGCAAATTATTAGTTTAATATGCATTAACGTACCTTTTTTTTATAAAAAACATACCCTTTTTTATAAAAAAGGTATCTTATAATTTTTCATATCATCAGTTCCATACTGCATAATAAGACTTTTAGTCTTGTGTATGGAGCAATTCAAATAAATAAATAAATAAAATAAATTAATGCATATTTTCCTTAATATAACATGAAACTTTTTATATTAGTTAATAAATATATTTATAATAAAATTGTTAAATAGAGTCAAGATATTAGAAAATAAAAAAATTTTGCTGATTTTTTTTTTGCACTGAATGTGTTTTGAACGTGTTTTGAAATGAAACATGTTTTCTACAAGTTTTCCCATACAGATTTTTTTTACCAAAACACATGTTTTGCTCAAAACACGTAAGTGCAAACATAGTATTAACCCTGCGGGAAATGAAGGGTCGATTGATCCAACGTGGTAGTTCTGTGATATATGATTGGGGAGCACGTCACGAAACTGGTGAAACCAAAATTGTGGTGCACCAAAAGTGTTAATTTGGGTGAAATGTGCAATCACGTGACTATAGTTATGATGACAAAACATTCACTGGTTGGTACCAGATACATCACGTAACTGGAGAAAAAGTAACATAAGATCAAAGTGTACTGATGCAACTAGGGTCGTTGCAGTTGTAGTTGGTACTGGTCATTGAACTGGTTCAAAACCGTTAGCAGTGGATGAAAACATGGCAATTATTATCAAAGGATGCAGTTCCTTGACTGCTACAAAGTGAACTCAACACTGAAGGAATGACAGATATGGCGATTTATCGCCAAACGTCGCGATCTTAAAACTCGTTTGGCAAGTTCATTTTCGAAATGCCGACTGGCTGTTTTTCGAGTGAATGGAGATTTACACATAAAATATCGCTACCAAAAAAACTATCACCAGAATATTAAAACTTGAAAACACTTCACAAGAATATACAAAAATTAAAATTTCAAAATTTCTGCATATTGGTTTCGAAATATCTTGTTAAGATATTTTACAAGATTTTTGGTAACGATTATTTATGTGTAAATAATTGGCAATTTCTAAGAATTCTTTGGGTGCAAAATTGAAACTGAGTATATAAGTTATACATTTAATTTGTGCTGAATTGTTGCAGCTCCTTCTTTTTATAAAGATATTATTGTCAACTTGAATCATAATGCAGAATGCAAAATTAAAATGTTCATGAAGTGCTTTTTAGAAGTGTTGGAAAATATAAATTAGTAGAAAATGTTAGCAAATAAAGAAAAACACTTGCAAAAAATCTATATTTTGAATATCTGGACTTCTTGTCTAGTTTATGTACTTTTCCAAATTTAAATTGTTATAATGAATTTAATGTTATAATTTTTTGTTGGGTATAGACAAAATAACCAATTTTTATAATTGATTTTTGTTGTGCCTCTTTGAAGGTTTTTTTGAGCAGGTGGTATGACACGCTGTTTTGAATAAGTGCAGCGACTGGTTCCGGACGGGCTATTTAGCAACCCGTACATAATATGACACACGCTGAATAAAAAGTGACAGGTTACTTGCTAATTACTTTCCGCATGCCCGGTGACATGTACCTCTTATGCCAGAGCAGTGGTACTTTACAAAACTATTCCACTCAAACTACCCCTAAAACAGAACATATTTCGCTTAATATGTGACCAGTTTTACTTCAACAATTTTTCTCCAGTTCTACGATACGTACACCTACACCAGTCACGTGATAATTTTTTCCCCACTGGCTCTGTTGCATATCACATAAATCCTAAAATGGTCATACTTTGACACTTCCTATTTCTAACTTGTCCCGCATCATATTCATTTCAGTCGGTATGGTGATAGGTTACCTTGTTCAAGTTATTCGCCACGTCACACAGTGCTCCAAAGGTAGCAATTGTCACCTCCTATGACAAGCCCATGTTAAAAGTACCGGTCACTTTCATATAACAGAACTGAAACTTGGACTGGTTCATACACACAAAGTTCTAGTCACGTGACCATACCAGTGACTGGTCCATTTCCCGCAGGGAAGTATCGTAATTGTTTTTGCCATAAAACATTTTCCCAGAACATAAATAAGACCTAAATTATTAAAGCTTTGAAAAGTATTTCAATTTCAGGAGAAAAAAATCTGTTGTAGTCAACAAATTTCAATGAATTTTACTTAAAAAATATGTGATATTTGTTTACATGCACTGAGAGGCAAACCGGCATGATATTAATGTTTTTTTGCAGAGAATCAAAGAAGTTGCATTGAAACTCGTCCATTGAAACTTTTCAGTGAACTAATGCACAGTGGGCCAGCATCGCCATAGTTTGGTCAAAAGTATATTTGTGATAAATCTAAAATGTTATTATATTTTTAAAATTTAGAAGTCTTAAATATTATATGAACAAAATCATTTTTTGTTAATATGAGTTCAAAATCAAAATTTCACATGTTTAAACAAAATGCTAATTAAATATAAAATATTTAAAGTATTGTTATTGTGTTGTTATCAGAAACTAGAAATTTGGACATAGTACACAAAACAAAAATGGAAAAACTTACTATTTTTTACAGTTTTATTAATTGTTTGTTTTTATATACATGGAGATACTTTAAATATTATTTTAAATTTATAACGAGCTTTCAACTTCTGTATATTTACAAAAATAAAGAAAATCAAACATATTAGCTAGGTTGAGACTAGTATTTCGACCTGGCTAAAGATCTCATCAGAACCCGAAGGTTTAGAAAAGCTAGAGCCTCCTGAATAGGCAAAGCTTTAACAAAAAACCTATTCATTGCTCCATTCTTGTCTACTTAGTAATCGAATACGTGTTGTGTTTTCCTAACAAGCATCATGACGTTACTAAACTTTGAAGACCAAAAATTTTATATTTATATAAAATAAATTATTTTTTTACTCTAGCTCAACTATTTTTTTTATTTATCGCTCAGAATTGACCATTTTGTTGAAAAACCTTCTTTTCCAAAAAAAAAAAAAACTGAAGAAAGCTGCAGAAGATATTAAAATAACTGTGAACGTCAGTTTGTTCTCCGAGATGTCTTTTACTGAAGTTTTTACCGACCATAACTGACCTTTCATTAGCTTTCAAGATTTGGAAATATAACTGAAAAAAGTATCTTCAGATCTTACTATTTTCCAGCATTTCAGAGTTTAAGAACAAACTTAAGTTATGGAACTAAACATTTTTACGAGAGCAGACTTTTTTAAATAAACACCGTTTTTTTTTGCAAAAAAAAAATTATTTTTTAACATAATTTCCTGTTAGCTCAATACACTTAGTCCAACGTTTCTCCAATTTTTGTATTCATTCCAAAAAATAGGATTTTTCGAGGTCCATAAAATAGGCATTTGCTTGTTCAATAATTTTATCGTTGTAGCTAAATCTCTTTCCACCGAGCCGTTTCTTTAGGTTTGGAAATAGGAAATAGTCACTGGGGGCTAAATCTGGAGAATATGGCGGATGAGGTACCAATTCGTAGCCCAATCCATGGAATATGACCATTGAGACTGCACACGTGTGCTCCCGTGCATTATCTTAATGAAAAAGAACTTTTTTCTTGGCCATATAGGGTCGTTTTTTTTTTTTAATCTTCGTTAAATCGATCTAATAAGTTGGCATAATATTCACCGTTTATTGTTTTCACCTTTTGAAGGCAATCGATGTGGATTATCCCGCGTACATCCCTAAAAACTGTTGCCATCACCTTATTGGCCGACTTCTTAGCCTTAGCCTTCTTCGGAGCCGGTTCACTAGGAGAAACAAATTGTTTAGACTGCTGCTTGGTCTCCGGAGTGTTGTAATGGATCCATGTTTCATCCACAGTTATTCGAATTGCGGTTAACCAACTACAAACATTCCTTTAAAGTTGTCACACGATTACGATTATGGTCAATTGAGAGTAAAACGCAGCACCCATCTTGCAGATAGCTTTCTTAAACCCAACTGATCGTTTAAAATCGAAACCACATTGCCATATGAAATGCCTATGGCATCATAATCACACGCACTTTTAATCTTCGATCGGCCAACACCATATCGTTGATTTTTTCGACACTTTCGGGTGTATTGACGTCAATTGGCAGTCCAGAACGTTCAGCGTCATTTGTACTTGTGCGACTACAACGAAAGTCAGTAAACCACTTTTTTTTACCATTGCAATCGATGGTGCAGAGTCCCTCCCCATAGTATTTATAAAGCTTTTCCTTGGTTTGATTAACGTAAAATAATGTTTAATGAGCACTTGAAATTAACTTTTTTCCATTTTTAAAAAAATCCACAAGGTTGTATATTTCGAACAGCTGTTAAACGCAAAGTAAATGACGAAACTGCTCAAAAATTGACAGTAGTCTATTAACAGGTGGAACTTCCCTCATATAACTACGAGGGAAGTTCGAAAAGTTACGTACTTATTGATCCGACCTCGTATTAAACCTGTAAGCTACCATTGCGTAGTTTACTACCCAAACAAATTTGTTTTTGTTTTATCTTGTTTTTGAAAAGTCTGGCAACTCTTATATTTCAAGTATTCTTCAACAGCATTAGTACTGACAACATCATGCCAAAAAAAAGTACCTTTTAGCAATCGCTTGTGTTAAAAAATCAACTCCAAATTGAGCTGGGGTAATAATTTTTTTTTTGTATGTGAGCAAAAACTAGTTTTTTTTCAAAATTGATATATAATTCGATTTTTTATCAAACATAAAAATTTTACAGTTGGTTACTGCTCGTTAATGTGATCAGACGTATCTAGCTATTGAGTTATTCTTTCGCGAGTATAAAACAAAATAAAAAAAAAAAAAAAAAAACAATATGGAAGATGACAAAGCCAATTGTGACAATATTTTGTTGTTGTTTTTGTTTTTTCTTTGATATTTTAAATTTTGAATCTCGCTCCTAGACGAGGACAAGAAATTCTCATTGAGTTTGTGATTTAACATAACAAATATCTCTAGAAATTCCAATAACAAAGTCCCCTGAAGATTTCCTTGGGCAGGAATGAAATCTGGATAGGGACACGCCTACATCAGATTGTTTTTCACAATTTGTTAAATAAGTTTTGGGACTTTAGCACATTTAATTACTATAAATGCAATTAATGTTTATCCCGATGAAAATAAATTTAAATAATATCAATACCGTTAGTCAAGTAATACTTACTAACGTATAGACTAAAAAGCAAAAATAAAACGTGCACTTGTTAATGATGTTACAACCTCATCGAGGCATAACTTAAACACCATGAGAAATAAAAGATCTAAAGTGGACAGCCCTACAAAGAGAGCTGAAAGCCAAAACTATTACCATCCTCTTCAAACAATTGAAGACCAATGTAATGACGAAGTAATTTTGGAAAAAAGCCCAAAAATCCACATTCCACCTATCACTATTATTAAAACTAAAATTGAAAATATTCATGAGTTATGTAAAACTCTTAAAATTAGTGAATATTCGATTCGAAAAATTTCAATTGGATTAAAACTTTTTTGTAAAAATAAACATGATTTTGATAATATTGTAATGGTCTTGCAAATAAATTTGAGTATTTTACATATGGCACTAAAAATGAGAAACCATAAATACCATTTCTAGGGCAAGGGACGGTAATAACGAACAAATAATATACGTTGTTTATTTTCAAAGAAAGTCGACTACAATTAGGGAATTAAGAAGAGACTTTTCAATATTCGACTATGTCAAAGTTAGGTGGGAGTTTCAATCACCAAACCGATCAAGGGTCACGCAGTGCTATAACTGCCAAATGTTTGGACATGGTTCCAGCCGTTGCAGAGTGAAAACGTTTTGCGTTAAATGTGCTGGCAACCACAAATCTGCTGAATGTAATGCAACCGTTGAGAAATGTGCAAACTGCAACGGAAATCATACTGCTATGTCCCCTGACTGTCCAAATAGGGAAAAATATTTACTGATGAGACAGCGCTCTCTTCCGAGACCTAATAATACTCGTAGGATAAATTTTCCTTCTAATAGAAATTACACTCAGAACAACCCTGTTCAATATGATGTAAGTTTTCCTAATACCTTGAACCAAAATATCACTCAAAATGCTAGCAATTGGAATACACAATCGAATTCCAACAACAATAATAACTTATTTTCGATACAAGAAATAAAGAACCTTACAATGGAGTTAATTACAAGTCTAAAAAACTGTAAAACTCGAGCAGATCAATTTGAGGTCATAACGGGCCTCGCTTGCAAATTCCTCTACTAATGACTTACCTCAATATTATATCATGGAACGCTAGGAGCATACGGCATAAAAAAGACGAGCTATTTTATTTTTTAATAAATAACAACATCCATATTTGCCTTTTATCAGAAACATGGCTTAAGAAAAACTATTTCAATCAAGCACCAAGATTATTACTGCTACAGATACGATCGTGAAAATAGAGGAGGTGGAGGTGTCGCTATTCTTATTAGAAAAAATATACCTCATACTCTTTTACCAATACTAAACACTAATATTATAGAAAATATTGGAATTAAACTTCATTTGGATAACAATGAATTTATTCTTGCTATTTTGCTGGCGGTAACGCAGGTGAGGATAACAGCAGAAAACAACTGTTTACATCGGACCTACGAAAACTTTCTTGCTCCAATTACAAATATATCCTTGGTGGGGATTTTAATTGTCGTCATAATTTGTGGGGATGTCAAAGAGCTAATTGTTGGGGCAACCAGTTATACGAACAAATGGATGCTGAAAATTTACAGATAATATACCCCAATGACCACACATATGTGCCTTCAAATCCGAGAAGACAATCCTCTACTTTAGATTTTTTCTTAACAAACATTAGCTACAATATGTCACCAGCAACGATCTATCCTCCGATCACCTCCCCATTAAAATTGTTGTAAATACAAATTATAATGTAATTCATAATTATGTTTATGATTTTAAAAACGCTAATTGGCCACTCTTCGAACGTTGTGTAAATAGAGGACTTACAATGGTTGATGTAAATACAATAACTGATACAGCACAAATAGATTTGTTCTTTTAATGATACAATAAAAGTTGCATTAAATCAAAGTGTACCTAAAACTGAGTTTAAAAATAAACAAAAAATACTCCCACCCCGAATAATACATTTAATACAGATGAGAAATTTTTATAGGCGAAACTGGAAACGCTACAGAAATTACCTAGACTTTTTGCAACTTAAAGATCTGAATAACATTGTTACCAAAGAGTTACAAAATTTAGAAACAGATCATGGAATTCTATGCTCTCTACATTGGACAAAGGCTCTTCACCTTTTTGGAATGTGTCAAAAATTTTAAAGAAGAAGTCAAAAAATATTCCAATTTTAAATGCCAACACTGCAGTATACACTACCCAACAGGAAAAATGCGAAATATTGGCTCAAACTTTTAATTTGAATCATACAATTTCTGCAAATCTCAGTGATCCTGTAACAAATTCTGAGGTAGAAATTGTTGTAAGTAATCTCTGCTTGTCTAACCCAAATCCAGTAAATATTCCGTTAGTCTCTTACGATAAAGTTAAAGTCATAATTAAAAGACTTAAAGCCAAAAAATCTCCTGGCACAGACGGAATAAATAACAAATGTTTAAAAGCTCTGCCAATAAAAGGTATAAAATATTTAACTCTGATAATAAATGCCTGTCTTCGATTCTGTTACTTTCCTAAATCATGGAAAAATTCAAAGGTAGTACCGATATTAAAGCCAAGTAAACCATCTGATGACCCTGGTTCGTACAGGCCAATAAGCTTACTTTCATCTGTAAGCAAAGTTTTAAAAAAAGTCATTAAGGATAAATTAACCGATTTTATAAACACAAACAACATACTGCCAACCTATCAATTCGGCTTCAGGAAAGAGCATAATACTGTTCAACCACTTTTAAGAATAAGGAATATGATACAGACAAACTTTAAAGAAGGCAAATCAACCGGAATGATATTGCTTGATATTAAGGCGGCCTTCGACTCGGTGTGGCACAACGGTCTCATTTTTAAAATGTCATGGTTAAATTTTCCAATTGAAATTATTAAAATTACTCAAAGCTTTCTCTCCGACAGATATTTTAAGGTATTCATAGGTTCTACCTTCTCGCAGCAAAGAACTATATCAGCAGGATGTCCCCAGGGCTCATGTTTATCGCCTATTTTGTATAATATATTTACTTCAGACTTCCCAGTTTTAAATGAATGCAAAACATCGATCTTTGCAGACGATACTGCTATATTGTGCTCGGACATTTTCGCATCTGATGTCGTTATAAAACTTCAGGAAGCATTAAAGGATGTACATGACTACTTTACTAAGTGGAAAATTATGGTAAATACTCAGAAAACACAAGCCTTATATTTTTCTATGAGACGCAAACCGTGTTTCTTACCACAAAATTCATTAAGCTTTAATAACAATAACATTACTTGGGAAAAAAGTGTCAAATATTTAGGAGTCATACTTGACCAGAAGTTAAAATTTAAAGATCATATTCCATACATAATTGATAAAATAAATAAACCCACAAGTATTTTATATCCCCTGATAAACAGAAATTCAAAGCTAAATATCAACAATAAGATTCTAATCCTTAAATCTGTTTTTCACGCCATTATGTACTACGCTGCTCCAGTATGGGATACGTCTGCCCAATGTCACATTAAAAAATTACAAACCGCTCAAAATAAATTACTTAAAATGGTATATAATTTGCCCTGGCATTTTTCTACGCAACGACTACATTCTCTCGCGAATACTGATCTCGTTAGGGACAAAATCGACAGACTGACTTCTAATTTCAATACAAGATGCCATGCATCAGAATACAGTCATATAAATGAGTTAACCTCAGCGTAATTTTATTCTTTTTATCTTACACTAAAAATGGTTCAAAAAGGTTTTTTTTGTAAATTTTTCCTCCCTTGCTAAGTATATTACTCATTTTGGTGCTCATTTTAATAGTAATAACAAAGTAGAAAAGGAATATACTCCTAAACTCTTTAGCATTTAAGTTAAATTTAAGCATGACATGTAATATCATATATTTAATAAAACTGAAATTGAATTGAAATAAAAATTTTAAATATTATTATAAAACTTTTAAATTTACTTAGAAGTAAATATATATATTTATAATAAAATAGTTAAAGATTGGAGAAAATGAAGAGATTTATGCAATTTATTTTTTGCACTGAGATTAAAAAGAATTTAATTTAATTTGTTACATGTACGATCCCTAACCACTATTAATTCGAACACCAAATATTGTTTGACTGTACCACACAAATGGCCACTTTTATAATGAAATAATGTTAACCACGCTGACAAAGTTGAACTTTTCTGAAAGTTGATTTTGTGTTTTTGATATTAATTAAAAAATGTATTCACATTTCATAAAAAATTAAACTAAAGTAGTTTATTATTTGTAAATATTAATTTTACCATTATTAATTCGTTCAGTGTAAAAATCAGCTGGAAACAACTATAAAAGAAACAACTATAAACAAATTATACAAGTGTACCGTTATATTGGAATTATAGTGGAAGAAAAAATCTTTCTTTTTGATGTTGTTTTATGTTAATTTTTATTACTTTTTAAACGATGGCACGCGGTAAGCCAATTTGTGAAGAAATCCGATTACTAATTAACGACAAATTCAAATCGGGAAAGAGTTATGGCGAAATATCGATTAATCTTTAGCTCGCCTGATCTACAATACAAAGTATTGTTCAGAAATACCAAAAAAAAAAAATGGAAATTACTGCAATAACTTTGCGAATAGAGGCCGCGTATCCAAAATAACGTTTCGCGATAAAATAGCATTAGCGCCCAGTAAAACTTGCTATTACCATAGAATGGGAAATGGAAGAAGAAAACAAGAATCAGAAGTACTTATAGTTGAGGCCAAGAACACCTGATTTTAACATGGGGGTGTCATAGGAGGCAAGGCCTTGCCTTGTGCTTACATATAGGGACAAAAATAAGACGTTACAAAATATGTAGTGAAATCACCAGTTACACATAAGTACTTATTTCATTTCTTATTTGTAGCATCAAAAGTAATGCTTGAAGCCATTATATGACGTATTACTTGTAAGGATGTTAATAAGTAGTTATTTATAGGTGCAAAATAAGTACGTATTAACATGTACCTAAATAAGAAGGTATTAATAGGCAATAAAATAACTAGTTATTAATAAGGACAATTATAACTAGTTATTAATAGGTCCTAAAATAACTACTGATTTTAGTCATTACAAGGAAGGACTATAATAACTGCTTACCAGGAAGAAGGGTAATAAGTGGTGAACAGCGATTAATATTTTCTCAAGAAAAAAATGAAAAGACTTTGTTTATTATTTTCTAATAACATTTATTAAACATAAAAAGAACAAAAAAAATTCACTATAAAAAACTAAAAATCTTATATACCAGTATACCCAAAAAAAAAGTTTGTAATATTAGCAACTCGTTTGCTGGGAGGATCCTAGCAGACAAAGTTGCTAACATCAGCAAAAACGTTGCTAAACTCAGCAAAAAAACTTGCGAGTACGAGTTGCTAACATTACAAACTTTTTTTTTGGGTGTAGGAACTTAAATGCCTTATACATATTTAAAATTTAGCTGGTTTTTAAAAAAAAAGTACTTTAAAAATGTTTATTAATTAATAAACTACAAAAAAAAAGGATTAACAAAACTGAATTTGACAAAAAATAATTGCAATTAAAAAAGAATTATTCTTGTCGAGGCCAAAATTTTGTACTTATATGAATTATATATGAACTAACATACTCAATAGAATTTTGTTTTTCAAAATGTTCTATACCTGATAAGACGCGTTTTCGGGGATTTTCCAATTACCCTTTCATCAGTTATCTTTAGAAGGTGGGAATACTGCAAATAATAAACATCAAAAGTTCATATTATCTATCAAGATGGAAAGCAACTGAGTTCAGACAGTTTACTTTGTATACAGGCATAGTTGCATTGAAAGATTTCGTTCCGGAAGAAATGTACGACCATTTTCTTTTAATTCATTGTTCATACAGAATTCTTTTGTCTTCTCCAACCAAACAAGATATTATTAAGGCACATGCAATGATTCAAATTTTTGTTGAAATGTTTCCAGCGCTATATGGTCGAAATAGTGTAACATATAATGTGCACAATCTTCTACATATATGTGAATGTGTCGAAGAATTTAAAGATCTAAATAGCATATCTGCGTATAAATTTGAAAACTATATGCAAAAAATTAAACAAAATCTAAAAATGACCAAACACCTTTGCCAACAAATTTTTAATAAATTTTCAAATGATAAAGTTTTACTTAAAAATCCAGTTTACGGACTGCGGTATAGAAAAGGAGTTCCAAAGTCAATTTTGTTACCAAAAGGCTATTTTAGTACAAATATTCCAGACAACATTTGTCTTATGAAGGATAAAACTTTTTTACAAATCACTAAAATCCTAAGTGAGGAAGAATTTCTAGCAAAAAGATTTTCAAACTTACGAAGTTTTTTCAACGATCCCATGGATTCATTGGATTTAAATATTGCTTTGGTTGACGAACATGATGGCTCAGAAGAACAATTATTTAAAATAGAAAACATTCTGGCTAAAGTGCTTAAAATGTCGTACAATAATGAATATATATTGATTCCGGAAATTCATTCCATTCATGAAAAATTAAACGTACGTAATATATAATACATATTTTCAAAAGCCAATTTCTTTTTTAATAAAAGTTTTTTTCATATTTTAGACAACAAATTTTTAAATCTTCAAAGGAAAATACTCGGTTATTCTTCGAAAATAAGAAAATTATTACCAAAAACTCTTAATGTATTAATAAATAAAATTTAATAATTTCTACTTAATATCAATTATCTTAATTTTGTTATTTACTAAATAAGCTTTTGTTTTGTGAGAGTCGTTTATGTATAACTATATATTTGTTTGCTTAAATAAATTGCATTTAAATTATTAATTATGATATATTATGAATCTTTATAAATATACCTTACAAAAAAGTAGTTACTTATTACCTTACAAGTACCTTATTTCTTTGGCCCTTCCTAATAAGCAGGTATATAACACAATATTAGTAAGACATAATTGTTTAGCTTCCAAAATAAGTAGTGATGTATGTTCATATCAGTAAGGTATTATTTCAGACCTTCAAAATAACAACAAATGTAATGGATAGTCATTACTACGAAAGGTCTGAAATAAGTGATAATAAGTAACTTATTATTTTTGCTATTCCAAATAAGCAGATATTTAACACAATATTAGTAAGGCGTTGTTTTTTATCTTACAAATAAGCAGTTACATATATTCATATTAGTAAGGTATTATTTCGGACCTTCAAAATAACAAAAACTGGAATGGATAGTCATTACTTTGGAAGGTCTGAAATAAGTCCTACCCATTACCAAAGTTTTGCTGGGCGGCTATAAATAAAAAAATTGTCGAAGCTCTGTTAGAGACATAGCTTCAAAGTGGTCCGACACAATTGGAAAACCCGTAAAACGTGAATGGACGCGTCAGAAAATGAAAGAAATAGGTTATGGTTTTTATAAAGTAAGTGAAACAATATCTCGGTATTGCAAAAAATATTTATTAAAACTAAACTATTTTTTAGGCCAAAGAAAACCCTTACTTACTGCACTTCAAATGAAATTACGTTTGTTGTCGGCAAAGGAAAGACGTTCTTGGTACAAAGGCAATGGGACACCATTATTTTTAGCGACGAATCAAAGTTTGACGTATGCGTCGGTGATGCCAGAAAAAGGGTGATTCGCAAAAGCACAGAGGCTTGTAATAAAGACTGTTTAAAGCGTATTGTTAAGTTTCCAGCTAGCCTTATGGTGTGGGGCTGTATGTCCTCAAAGGGTGTCGGTCAGCTTCACTTCATTAATGGAATCGTAAATGCGGAAAAATATATGAATATATTGTAAGAAAATCTAATTCCTTCAGTACCAAAGCTTAGGACTGTGGCGAATATGTATTTCAAAAAGACGGCGCATAACAGCACACAGCAAAAAAAAAACAAAAAAATGGATTCAAGAAAATGAAATTGATGTTCTGGATTGGCCATCATCTAGCCCAGACTTCAACACAATTGAAAACCTGTGTTTTTTTAATAAATGTATTATGGGATAGTAATGGTAGCTTTTAAGTGTTAAATTAAGGTTCAGGTAATCACAAAAATGAGATAAAAATTTTAAAACTCAAAATGGAGGATCCATTAAGGTGGTCATAATTTTCATTTTTTATATATTGTTCTTCAACTTATCAATAACAAAGGCTTTGGGAACGCTCATAAAGAATCTGAAATAAAAAAAATCAAATTTAAATTAGTAAATCCAATATGACGATACGGATTTAGATTTCTTAAGCGATTCTGTCTGATTTGGTTGAAATACATCCTACACACAAATAAAATCTAGGGGAACATTTATCAAAAAAAGAGAATAATATTAGCAAGTATAGTAGGAGCATTTCAACTAATAACTATTGTATTTTCAGTAAAGTTTTTCAATCAACGTAGGAAAATGTATTGTACAAAAATATAATGACATTTAACTACAATCAATAACTTGGTAATCTTTCCTTTTTATTTATGACTATTATTATATTTCACAAGAATACCTAGATAGTTTAATAAAATTTACCATATATTTATATCAAATATGCTGTTTTTTTTTTTTTCTGTTATTAAAAATTATCTTTTTATACAATATAAAAAATATAACATATGTTAAATATTACCTATACTAATTACTTAACATCACCTTCACATTATCACTAAGAATAAAAATTAACAGATATTTTTTTCCGGCTAATTTAACCACATATTAAATTAATTTAAATAGTTGATAAATTTACGTCAAAATGATGTTTAATTAATATTTTATACAAATTTTATTTCATTGATATAAAACTGTTGTCAGAATTTGTTTCGTTCTAAAAAAAAAATTTTCAAATGGCGTATACAATATGGTGGACACATATTCTATTTTGTTATTAATATTCTTATGTTGTACTTTTATTTTGCCCCTCCAAAAAACATGAAAAAATTAAAAGATTTTAAAAATATTAAAGCCTTATCTAAAATATTAAATATGCCGAATATTTAATAGTATAACAAAAGATTTAAGACACAAACTCGAAATTCGCAAGTAGGCCAATCAACGATTATGGACATTTTCAAAATGAGTTGCAAAGTCTACGAATGTGCTAATTCCTTTGTATAAAAAAAAAACGTTTGGTACCAATTCGACAAAGAAAAGTTAAGGCGGATATCGTTCAAGAATTGAAAGTGTGTTTTGTTTGGGGAAAAAAATAATTTTTTTTTTAGTTTTACAAAAAAAAATTTAATGTCGCTATAGTTTGAATGAGGAGTACGGCAAGGATGCGTGCTCTCCCCACTTATTTTTAACATCGTTCTTGATATTGTAATGGAACAATCGATGAAAGGTGATCGTGGTATAGCTTTTGGGCTGCAGGGCAGATTAGATGATTTAGATTATGCCGACGACATATGTCTTCTGTCACATAACTTCAATAACATGCAAACCAAACTAAATATACTTGTTGAAAATGCATCCAGAGCTGGCCTTAAGGTAAACATATCTAAGACAAAAACATTGCGTATTAACACCAACAACACCGAGCCTCTAAAAATTTTAGATCACCCACTACTAGATGTAGACAAGTTTTGCTATCTCGGTAGTATAATAACTACATCCGGTGGTAGCAAAGAAGATATAGCTTACCGCATTGTCAAAGCAAATCAATCATTTGGCTCACTAATTAAAGTGTGGAAGTCCAATCGTATAACTCTTCGCACGAAAATAAAACTTTTAATTCGAATGTAAAATCAGTTTTACTATATGGATGTGAAACATGGAACATAACAAGTGAAGACTCAAATGCACTCCAGGTTTTTGTTAACCGTTGTTTGAGAAGAATTTTACGTGTTTTTTGGCCTACAACAATTTCAAACAATGATCTATGGCGAAAAACCCAACAAAATCAAATCATGTTAGATATCCGCTTGAAAAAGTTTAACTGGCTGGGTCATACCTTTAGAAAAAGCCATGACGACGTCACAAGAAAAGCTCTTGATTACCATCCCCAGGGCAGCCGACGTAGAGGAAGACCCGCAAATACATGGAGGCGCCAAATAGAAAATGAACTGCTTTCAGCCAGAACTTCATGGAGAGAAGCAAAAAGACTAGCCGAAGATAGAAGTCAATGGAAAGCTTTTGTACTGGCCCTATGTTCCAACTAGGAATCCCAGGAATTTATATATATATATATATATATATATATATATATATATCTATATAGTTTTTATTGTATATGATAAATTAATTGATATAAAGATAAAATAATGTTTTTTAAACAGGTATAAAAATCTAAAATCGGTCAAGAAGTATTCCAGTAATAAAAAGTGCCCCAGACGAATACCGTTTGACCACAAAATTCGAGACCACATTCTAAAAGTTGTTTAAAATAAATTACGGCAACAACATTTTTTTATATTCATAGACTCATCAATTGCGAGATGTGAAATATGTTTGTTTTATTATGTCGCTAACCTGTCCTAAGGTGGCATCAAAAACGGACAGTATTTTTGTGACATTTTTCAAACTTTAAATTTAAAATTTCAATGGGGGTTCTTCAAAAAAATCGGAATAATTGAGATTTAAACATCACAGTATTGTTATATACATTTCGATCAAAGAAATTATAAAAATATAAAAATATCACCCGGTACACTTTGGTGGCGATTTAATTTTTCCGGATTTCGTGGCAATTGTGTTTTTGGTAATAACAAGACTAATTTGTTGTTATAAAATATTAAAAATCGGAAATCAGCTACTTATGTACCATTTGATGTTTATTAAGGTTGAAAAAAAAAAATTTTTTGGACATCATTAACCCATGTGGACCTGTGGCCTAAAATTTCAATTTACAAAAAAAAACGCCAAAGCTTTGCTTAATACTGCTGAGTTTTAAGAAACGTGATTTGAAATACTATGACAAAATTTGTGAAGATGCTGTGCTAAAAATTTTGGGTCAAATTGAACAACTTTAAACCCTTGTCGTGCAGCATTGAGATTAAAGTCGATACTGTTAGTTTTATATACTGCTCTACCAAGTAAAGCTTCGTACAGTTAATGAATATTCTTGTGCTAAATTTCCAATTTGTTATAACTTCCGCAAAAATAAATAAATTCGTGCAGATTTGGGCTTTTTAGAAAAACAGTCATTACCTTAACAGATCTCTATCTCTAAAACAGACATAACTTTAAAAGATGTTTAATCGGATGTTGCACTATTGTAAAAAATTTACCGCTTAAGATTTGTACTTTCATAAAAATTTCAAAATTTTAATTATTATTAAAAAATAAAGGTCTTTCAAATTGAACAATCTTCGAAAACACAACTTCTGTAGAACCACCTTTCAATGAAAATCGGTACCAAGTAGAATTTAACGTATTTCGGTAATTAATTGTATTTAAATATTTTTTTTTCCGTGAAATATCAAAGAATTTGTGTTGTTTATAATCATTTACTCTCTATTTTAACATCTTTTCCCGACAAATGTCAATAAAATCTTTTAATCAGCAGTAAATAGGATTTTGTTTAAGACGGAAACACTATTAAATGCCAAATTGCAATTTAAAGTTATTAGGAAAAAAGTCAAAATTATATCAAATTCTTGTAATATGTTCCTCAAAAATAAGTTCAAAGACCACTAAGTAATTTACCAATTCTTAAATGATTTTTGAATGGAAATAAATTATTGAACTTTAATGTTTTTTTAAATGATTTCAGTCGTAAGTTCAAAGTGTGAGTAGCTATATGCTGAGTTAGTAGTTAAGAAAAAATGTACATTAGAGGAGTTTTTGCCCAGTCAGAAAAATACAATCGGTACAGTGTTGGCAAAGCGTGGGCGACGGTCGGTTATGCGTTGACAGAACGTGGGATATTGAAAGTATTGCATTAATTGAATCTGCAAATAATTACAAAATGTAATGATTAACGCACATGTCTGGAGGATAAAATACTCAAATCAAGGTAATTTTGTGTTCCTTTTATATTTATAAACACAGAAAATTATTTCCTTCCAAATTCCCAGAAATTTGGTCAGTAATAAAAAAAAAAAAAATTCGTTAAAAACTATAGTTCGCACAATTTTAGAACCAACCTACACGATTTAAGAAATTTGTCCAGATTCGTGATCTGCAAGAAAAACATATATTGCAATAGGGGTTTATTTGAAAAAAATTGTTGTACTAATATATGAAGAGAAGAGGATTTTTTCACTCACAAAATGAATTGTTTAAGTTAGAGAAATAACAAACTGCTAATAAAATTGCAAACAAATATGCTCCTACTTTGAAATTGATACCATAGATGATATAAAGGGTCCGCCATCTAACATTTTTTTTTTCAACTAGTGCTTATTTCGTGAATGGTAACACTTAGCTCATGTCTGATTTGACAGATAATTAGTTTTGTGAAAAAGTGAAAGAAACTGGCATCCTCATCGATAAACCAAATCGTGAAAAGCCAAAAACAGTGCGTACACCCGAGAATATTGCTGCTGTAGCATAAAGTGTGCGTGAAGCGCCATCAACATCAATTCACCGTCGTTCTCAACAATTTAACATTTCGGAGACATCATTGAGACGAATTTTGCATAAAGATCTTGGTATGACGCCATACAAAGTCCAATTGGTTCAGGAGTTCAAAAAACAAAAAGTTATTTGGCGGATCCTTTATTTAAATTTAAAATCGGAAAAAATTACTGATTAACGCATGTTTAAATGAGCCAGTCGCAAAAAATATTCTTTTACCTTTATCTCGAAAATTTGAGGGTATATCGTATTCTCAAACTAGCTAGACTTACAACAAAAATGGAAAATTCATAAGAAACATAAAATAAGTATCTTTAAAAATCGGCCATAAAAAATCAATCTGAAACTTAATCAGTTATTTTTGAAATTTTAGTTTTTTAGATTCTTTTGAAAATGTGGGCCGTAGTAAAATTTGGTCAAAAAAAGTAAAATTCCCCCACTGTGCGGAGTTGGAAAACAATAACCCTAAAATGCCAACAATAACCCTAACTTGAATCTAAAATAGCCTACCGAAGTAACTTAAAATAGCTACACTCAAGAAAAAAGTTAGTAAAGTCAGCAAAAAATGTTGCTAATTCAGCAACAAAAAAATTAAAATTATACTTTAGTAGTGAATTTTTATTGTTGATCTATAAATTGTGTGTGAGATGTTGGTTAGTTTGGTTAAAGATCATGAATATTTTTTCCATATTTAACAGAAAAATTATAATTTTATTTGTGATAATTTACTTTAATTAACAGAAAAAACACTTAGAAAAAAGTCATTTGACACCTGCATGAAAGGAGTTAACTTTCTAGCCCGCAACGACATTCATCAACATTCTTCGTACATTAAAGTAAATTATCACAAATAAAATTATAATTTTTCTGTTAAATATGGAAAAAAAAATTATACTTTAGTTAATTAATTTGCTTAAAAAAATCTAAAAATTTTATTGTTATTCTTTTAAAAATAATTTACAATACGTTACAAAATATAAGATTGTTCCCATATTAACGGCAGGATTTAATTTA
>CM037851.1:165381039-165412998 GCA_021234595.1 Delia radicum | reverse complement strand
TTAGTTAGAGCAAATATAATGACCGGAACTAGGATGTACAAGCAGATTTGTTATTTTGCTTACTTATTTTTAAGTTTCAAACAGAAGTTTACAAATTGCATAAAAATAATACTAATATATGAGTAATTGAGAATTTTGTATGTATTGTTCATCTTTTTTAAATTGCATTTCAATTTGAATTGTCAAATTTGAGATCTAATTGTTAATAAATGTAAGAGACGATGAAGCAATCTTGTATTGATCAGAGCTAGAGGGAGTGCCGCACTTTCGACCTAAGCGACTAGCTCATCTTCAACCTCATTCTAATCCACTCAAGGTTTGATCAGACATATATATCAACCAGTTAAAGAAAGTCGGTGGTGTTAATTGATTACCCGAGCAACATGAGTTGTTTTCGTCTTTTCTTACAAGTTAGCCCAGCCAACAGCTTTATATATTAAAGCTTTTTATTTGGTGGGGTTGCCAGTTGCCATTACTAGGAACCAATTGGGAATCCGGCATACATACTACTATTTAAACACAACATTTAGTAAATCGTTTTCCTCTTAGATTTTACATTGCATGGTACCTGTATGTTTGGTTTGAGAATAATGTATGTATTGTTGATCTTTTTTAAAATTATTTGCATTTCTTGAAAATTTATGTTTTTTGCGTCTGACATTCACAATTAATATATTTAAATTCAATAGAGCATTGCGAGAAATACATAAACATCACCTCCGAGTCTAAAAGAAGTGTTATAATGTTTAACCGCAAATATGTTATGAACTTTTTAAAAGTTTTGAGAAATTCGAAAGAAATATTTAGCATTGTTTTTATAAAAAAATTACTTGAGAACATAGTTAGTTATCGAGAGTGAATATTTATAAAATAAAATCAAACAATTTCCATCACTTTTATTTATAATTATCCGAAAAGACCAAAAAAAGAAGAATATTGTAAAAAAGCAAACGTAAAAACTTAGAAAAGCTGCACTTAAAGCAATGTTACTAGATTAGATAATAGTTATGAGTAAAAAGACCATTTTAAGTCAGAAAATCCTAAAAAAGCAATTATAAAAAAAAGGGAAAAAACATATGAAAGAAAAGAAGTTAATTTGTCTTCTCTGACAATAAAATATAAACACATCTGGTAGAAACACGAAAAAAAATCGATTACTTTTACATATAATTATATATGGTATCTCACATATTAGTCAAAGAAAAATAACACCTAATTTTAAAATCCATTGAATTATATTCAAATTTCCATTATTATTTGAAATGTAGATAAAGGATTTGTATGAAGCTATATTAAATTGTATCAAATCATATATAACTTGATCAAATTGGATAGACCCATTTTTCGGATTAAATTATATCAGACGAGATCTCATGGTATCACATGAGATAACGTTATGTATGCCATTTTTCGGATCAACTAAGATATGATGTGATATCAAATTATATATATGACTATATATGTTTATATATATCCATATCGAAACTTTTTTTTATCGGGTAGCTAAATACTAAAATCGAAAGGCATCAAAAAATCTTAAGGATTTTACATTTTATGGAGCAAAAAAAAATTTCAAAACCTCAAAAAGAATACTTATATAAAATTTTTAATTTTGTGAATTTGAAAGTACACGCCGAAAAAATATATGTTTGCAGGTAAATATATACACTCGCAATAATTTAGCAGTAACTGAGTTTAGTTTATTTAAAAAGTAATCAGTAAACTTTGTTTTTAAAGAATATGTTCAAACTGCAAAGAAATATTTTTAACTTATTTTAACCATTTATTAAAAAACAAACAACACATAAATACTGTTTTTCAGCACCTGTTAGATTTTTTCATTTAAAATTTTCTTTTTACAAAAATTCTTTATTGCACCAAAAAGTTGGTGATAGTAAAAATTAAAGAAAACCTGTAGTTTTTAATAACTTGGGAGTTAATTTTTGATAGTTAAATAAAATCATTTATTTTCTATGAATTTGGGAGATAGTAAAAATAAAATAAAACCTTTTATTTTACGGATTTTGAAGTAATTTTTTAATAGTTAAAAATAAATGAAAATAGAAAAAAAAAAACATTTGAGCTAAAAGAAAAGTGAGTAGACCGGTTTTTTAACTATATGTTTAGTAGTTTCAAAGTACTTATTCCTTTGATTTAACAACAGAATATTGTGAGTGTATGTGTTTACAATGATCTAAACTTTCAAGCCGAAACAAAGATATATTTATAAATTTTTAGATTTTACGATATTATGTTTGAGATATGCAAACATACTTGTAATAATAAATATTAGGCTGATTCTTAAAAAAAAAACAAAGTTACGAATTTTGAACGGGACAACCCTGCGTTAGATTAAGATTCATAAAAAAATTTTCTAAGTTTTTAAAAATTGTCAACAAAAAAATTTAGGGTTCGCTATATTTGGGCATATTTTTATAACAATAGTTTTTTATAAAAAAACTTAAAAAAAATTAATATTAAACTTTTTTATATTATACTAGCTGACCCGGCAAACGTTGTTTTGCCTTCAAATTTATTTTTATTAATTAGGTGACCCGGCAGACGTTGTCTTGCCTAAACTTTTATTTAAAGCTGAAAGTAAATAAATGTAAGACATGCAAGCAAAGCTCCCGCTTGCTAAAATAGAATAATTTTTCTTTAACCTGTCAATCCGAAACGTTATTGTCATTAGTCAAATAGACGCGATCATAGTTAAAACTTTAATGGCTGCAAACATAGCTCCCGTTTGGTGAAATAGTATTTATTCTTAAGACAGCCAATCAAACCCATTCTTAATTAGTGAAATCAATTGCAATATACATTATTTGAAAAAAAAATCCGTTGAAAGGAATGCATTTGTACAGAGGACAAAAAGATTAAAACTTTTAAACAAAATGGGACGTGAAAGGGGGCGTGGCGTATGAAACTTTTATATCTATCTTGGCTGGAGTATATAATGTATATACAATTTGAAGTAAATGTGTTAAAAACTATATGGAAGCAATTACATAATTCACAAAAAGTGGGCGTAAAAGTGGGCGTGGTCGAAAAAAGTAGCCTATTATTATTGCCAGAGTCCCAGGTAAATGCTGTGAAAATTTCAGGAATATAGGTCCAGAGGTCTGGCATCCTATAAGTTACAAACAAACGAATAAACAAACACACATTCCATTTTATATATATAGAGATTGAAAGCAGATTAATTATAATTTAAGGTAAAATGGGGCGAAAAAGGGGGATTTGGTAATAAAAAAATGTATGGCTACCTTACCTGTAGATAAAAAGTGTATAAAACTTTAGGTAAATACATATTACAAAAAAAGTATTTTGTATAGCAAACATTGTTAGTGGTATAAGTATCTTAATTAAAAAAAAGGGGGCGGTGAAGTGGGCGTGGTTCATAGTTATATGGCCACGTTAACAGTATTAAGAGCAATATACTACCAAATAAAAAAAATCCGTTGGAAGTAACAAATTTGTACAGAGAACAAAAAGTTTAAAACTTCAAACAAAATTTGGCGTGAAAAGGGGCGTGAAAGGGGGCATGGGGCAAGAAATGTTTCTACCCTCGCCTGGAGTATAATGTGTATACAATTGAAGTAAATCTGTTAAAAAACTATATGGGAGCAATTACATAATTAAAAAAAGCGGGCGTAAAAGTGGGCGTGGTCGAAAAAAGTACCCTATTAATCATGCCAGAGTCCCAGTTAAATGCTGTGAAAATTTCAGGAAGATCGGTCCAGAGGTTTGATCTCCTATAAGGTACAAACAAAACAAATAAACAAATAAACAAACACACATTCAATTATATATATATAGATTTAACCCCAAATACTCAAGAAAAAATATTTTATTTTTATAAAATTCTTAACCCTTAACCACACTAAAAAAAAAAAATTCTAAATTTTGCATTATTTTCACAGCTGCAATTATAAATAAAAAAAATAAAAAAATAGCTTATTTTAATACATCATACGAATAAAAACGTAAATAATTTTGTAGGTATCCGTCAATCCACTTGACATGTGGACTTAATTTTGGCGAATTTGGAGGAAAGTCAGTATTTTTAATAATAAAAAAATTAAAAAAAATACATTTTTGGTGAAAGAAACTAATTTTACATTGTAAATTGTAAAATTAGATGAAAATTACATAGTTCCGAAATATTAAATATTTGGCGAATAGTTAACCCATGTCAACCGGAATTCATAAGTGTCCCACAAAATAAAATTGATAGTTATAACTTAATGATGAAAACACTAAATACGTATCATAATAAAATTAAATTCACTACTGAAAAGGAACAAAATATGAGAATACCATTTTTGGATATGACGATTAAAAGAGACAATAAACAGGTAATTTGTATTCAAAAGCGACTTCATTGTAAAGAATGATAAATTATCACTCGACACAACCGGAAAAAATGAAAAGAAATACGGCAATTATTCAAAAAATAATGCAATTAAGCGACGAAAAGTTTAAGGAAAATAACAGCCGAATTTTAAAAAAAACAGATCAACAATGACTAAATTACAATTGCCCACAAATCAAAAATTGACAAATTAAAAACTAATAATGTAGTATATCAGATCACATGTAGCGGCAATGAAAATGAACAGTGCAACAAGGTATATATTGGAACGACAAAAAGAATGTTAGGTGTAAGAATTGCAGAACACGAATACGACGTATAAAAGAGAGTAAACATAACGCAAATTTTAATAGTGTAAGAATATTGTATACGGAAAAAAATGAGCAAAAGCGCTATACGATAGAGAGTCTTCGAATTCAACAGAATATACGAACAACATTAAACACAAAAAAAGATCAGGATAATATTAAGCTGCAATACTCTATAGCATTAGTCTAATACAAACATTCTGTGAGTCGTTAGGTTAAACTGTGATTTATTTAAGTTGTAATTATTTATTAAATCTTGTGTCGTGATGTCCAGTTTTTATTTAAATTTGAGGAATACTTGACAATGTTAATAACATCGTAAGTCAACCTGTGATACTAGTATTTAAGTTTATAATATTAAATAGTGTGATGTTATTGTATATTTTTGTCGCTAGAAATTAATAAAGTTCACACTCTAGTAGAAGTTAAAATACCGTCAACGAAACGTCGAGTGAAAAGGATGTAATAATATGAGTTTTATTTTCGTCTTAATATTTAATTGACCATAATTAGCCCGTATAAATAAAATCTAATTTTGTTTAATTTAACCAACGGAAAAAAGTTTAGTTATTAATTAGGTAAAATTTATAAAGTAAAAACTCATTAGTAGTAAAAATTATTAACCCTTGTTGACCGAAGCCCGAAATAGTCTCGACAAAGAAATCGAAGACGGACTTTGTATATGAGGTGATTTTGATGATGAGTAATTTTTGACAAGTATTAGGACTCAAACAGAGAAAAAGTATATAATATTTTGAAATTAAGTTGTTTTTTATTTTTTTTTTTTTTTATAATATTTAGTTTTAATCATCAACTTTATTTCATGTAACATTTTTAACCCACGGAAAACAAGGGTTAACGCTGCGCCAAAAATATTTTTAGTTTTGGAACTGAGTAATTGGGATCACATGCAGTATTTACAATGTTGAATTAGTTTCTTTCTCTACAAATATATTTTTAAAATATTTTATGATGTGAGCAAGATTTTTCTCGTTCAAGAGAATTTGGTATTTGTTAAACAAAAAAACCGTGCAATGTTTCCTCCAAATCCGCTAAAATTAAATCGGTCCACAAGAGAACCGAGGGATTCCTTCAGTATTAATTTTCTTTTAATTCTCATGATATCTTTACAAAGAGCGACCAAATCTATTTTAATATTTTCCATGCACAAGAGAACCGAGGGATCCTTCAGTATTAATTTTCTTTTAATTCTCATGATATCTTTACAAAGAGCGACCAAATCTATTTGAATATTTGCCATGCTTTTTTTTAAATTTTTATTCATAATTGGAGCTTTGACAATAATGCAAAATTTTAAACATTTTACGTTCAGGGTTGACAATTTTTGCGTTTTAAGTTGAGACATCGCCACAGGGCAAATTTTATAATGTATTTTAGTACAGTGTTATTTTAATTTTTATTTAATATTCATTTCACAAATTTAATTTTAGAAATGTTGAGGTTAAGAAGAAGAATAAACATTTTTTATATTTGCAAGTAATCATGTTATACTAGAAACATAGCAAACGGAAATGTTTTCCAAACAAAAGTATATTACCAGCATTTATATTTACAGCAGTGCGTTTTTTCGTGAAGTTAATATCCCAGTAAAAAATTTTCGTGTTTTTAGAAGCAGGATAAAATAAATCCGCTGATGTAAGTGCTTACTATCAAATAACACTGAGAAGCAGCAAAAGAAACGAATAATTCCATATAAAAAATAGACAAACAAAAATTTCAGCTTACTGTTTTCCCTTACACGGATTCAGGTTGTAAGCAGTTTACCCTATTCCCTTACAAGGATGCAGATAGTAATGCAGAAAGTCTCATATCGTGGATTATAAACGATTCCCGAGGGATTTCCGATTGTGTTTGGTGTTTTTGAATATGGTATAAAAAATAATTAGTCATTTAACTGTTTCTGAGTACCTAGCACGCAAAGCGGTAAAAAAAATAAAATGATTACATTATATGCCTAAAATTTTAACAACAAAAAATTAATATCTGTAGAATTTTATGTGAAATAAATTATATTCACACACTCAGGGAACTTCTGCTTTAAAAATATGTAGTTGTTTGGGTTGTAATACAGTTTCATTATTTTTAATGTAAATGTAAGTCATTTGTAGAACAAATAAAATTTTTAACTAACCTTGTAGTTCATTTAAAAAAAAGCAACTCACATCAAATGACTGTTTTATGATTTTACATTCATTTTTTACAGTTATTTTTTGTTATTCAAAAAAAAAAAAAAAATTTTTTTTTGGTTTATTTTTTACTACCATGTGGTTCATTTTTACTACAATTGTTAGTCATTTTTTGAACATTAAAAAACAAATGACAATGTTAGTTGAATTTAATGAAATGTAAGTCGTCCTTTTTTTAAATGAAATTTCATTTGTTTTTGACTACAATTGCTGTCGTCTTTACCAACATAATTTCCTAAGTGCATAATTACTTTTATTTCTCATAAAATTACTTTTAATCGTAATAATTTAGACATAAAATATGATTTTACTGAAAGCCATGAAATCACAGCTTTTTATAAGAGCTGAAACCCGCACTTACTTATGTAAGCAGGTTTGTAAGGGATTCTTTTTGGCGTACTCCCTTACAAACCTACTTGCATGTAAGCAGCGTTTTTTACTGGGATGATTTCCTGCAAATCAAATTAAAAATTACAAAACCGTCAAAATTGAGTATTTTCCAAAATAATCGCGTTTATATTTTAAGCTCTAATATATGACAATAATTTCGTTTGTGTGTAATTTTATATTTTATTGTGGTGTAATATACATTTTTACATGTGATAACTACAATGAGATCTATAAATTGATGTAACTGTAATTAAAACCAAGCAAAAACTGTAAGTTTAATATTTTTTCTTTGATTCTAACTTTTAACCGCGATCATTTTTGCTCCGTTAAAGAGAAATGATGAACGCAGGTGGATTAACATCGATTAACACACACACAAAATCGTACAAAATAAATTTTGAAAATATTTTACCTCAAAGTGTCAATTTTTTATAATATTGCGTATTGCTGTATTTCCAGCAATTTTTTAGTGGCCCCCTAAAAATGAACTTTGACATTTTAATAAGGATTCCCAAAATATTTAATTTTTTGTCACAACCGTTAGTGAGCTGTACCATTTTGAAAAGAGTGTATATTTTTTAGATTTAATTTTTTTTTTATTTTAATTTTTTTTTAGATGCGTCTTTAAAGGAGTTTTCATTCGATACCTCTTTTGTATACAGTTTCTTGGAGCGAAAGAAAATATATTGAAAACTGAAAAGTAGACCTTTTTTAAAATTGGCCCAGCTCACTAACGGTTGTCGCAAAACTCGAAATATTTCGGGAATATTCTTAGAAAAGGGCAAAGTTTATTTTCAGGGAGCCACTAAATTTTTTTTCTGAAACGACCCACCTTAATGCATAGCAGGGTGTCCCGAATAGGGCACTTTTTTGAATTGGTTAAATAAATACCACTCAATCCATTGATATTAAAAATCTGAATATGGGAAAAATAAGTAAACTGTTTTTGAAATGGATCTTCATTTCCCTACCAGCAACTGCAATTACCGGTTGTAGTGCATTTTGACCAAAAATAAGTTTCGAATTTTTTTTTGAATTTTTTTTTATTTATTTTTCCCATATTTAGCTCTTTAATGCGATTGAGTGGTATTCCAATTTTTTTTTTATTCGGGACACCCTAATGTAATAATTATAATTTATAAATAAAAAACCTTAAGCTCGTTTAAAATAAAACGAATTTAATAAAAGAAGATCAAGGAAAACTTAACATTTCTAGTTAATTGAGTAAATTACATTAAATTGGAATACAAAATGAAGAAACTTAATTAAAATATTCATTGATGTCTTGTTGCAGGATATGTCTACAAATGTGGACAATGAACAGAAGTGATATGAAACTATTCAATAAAATTTGTTTAACGAAAAGCGTTTTTATATAATTTAATTAATTAGTTTAATTAATGATATTTTAAGGATAATTTTAAATACCAGAGTGATGTGATGTGTGGATTACATTATCGCTAACATAGTTCTCTTCAATATTTTTTATGTAATTTTACTGCGAGTTTTCCATCTTTAATAACACTTAATGTTGGTATTATTTTACATTTTTATACATCTTTTGTCATTATTTTGTTTGAAATATGATCAGAATTACAATATTGCTGTTCCATTATATTGTCACATCATAATTTTGACCCAATATGCCTAATAACCAACCTTGACCCAATAACTAACTAGTGTTAACTCATTATTATTCATTACAAAGTAATGTATTATGTTACCCATTACCGGTAACTCATTGATTTGTGTTGGAAAATAATGATACTGGTAAGGAGTTTACATTACAAGGTAATGTATTACCGAAAAATTTTGGTTTCACTTGTAAACACTTGTACACAACTTTTCATAAAGCTGCGATATGGAAATTCCGTTTTTAATGAATGTATTTCCCAAGTCTAGTGGCTGCATTTGGTATTGGTTTGGGTCTGAAAGTATGAGCAAAAAAATAAAATAAATGAAAAAACTCTTTGTATGTTTTAAGAAATCTTTTTAGTTTTTCGACTTTGAAATGGCCATCAATTCTTTTGTGAAGATGTTTCAATGTGAAACGTTGCATGGCATACCTTTTAAGTATAGTCAACCTAACTCTGTCCAGCGTACCTCTCAATTGATAAATATTTTGAGAAATATGAGTCATCTTAACTCAATTTCAATAAAATAACAAGTTTTAGAATTCTAAAAAACATGTTTTTGAATTTAAATTCTTGGAATCGCATTTTAAGTAAGCAATATGAACGTGCAGTATGACATTTATTTCCAAATGTAGGGTAAAGGTTTGCAGGTTGCCAGTGCTTGCAGGTTGATACCCCCACTATATTTCGCCATTCCATCGGTGTAATGCCCTAAACTCTGACTTGAATCGACGTATTAAGAGTAGTCAACACTTTTAATCTACTACTATAGCGGATAGGTGCACCAACGCAGTGTTTGCTGAACAAAGTGTAAATTTTAAAATCAAATTCGGTTTTTTGTCCTGTACTGAGAAGCTTAAAGCTTTTAGCGAATCTTCAAGATAAATATTTTTGTTGTGTTTATTTTTCCTCCAATTTATATAATCCAAGCAGAATTACAAATATATCATTAATTTACAATTATTTTTTATATTAATTCGAAAACTCCATCAGAATGCAGGTTGCCACCTTTGAAGGCTTGCGGGTTTTTCATCACCTCTTTTTCGCTTGTTTATACTAATATCAACAATTTTTCAACAAACATTGCTAACTTAAACCCAAAAGCCCAAGAAAACAGTGGAAAAGCTAACCGATTTTTTCGCTGAATTAAAAAAAAATGTCATAATGTCTATTTTTACAAAGTCTTTTTTCTCAAAAACATATTTAAGATGTTATAAAAATAATACATAACCTTTATATAAAGACAAACTAACGATTACACTACTCGATAAGGTTTTTACACAAATTTTCTGAAAAAAAATTGATTTTCATTGAATTAAATTCTGATTGTGTGATATTTAATTTGTCATTTTAATTGTCTTTGAGTTAAAAAATATATCTAAAGTGAATTTTAGCATTTTCTATAAATATTTATTATGGCAGCATACCCCAAGAACAACCGACAGTGGTATTAAGGATTTTAATGCATTGCTCGTTGTAATAAAAGCAATCGAAGTCGGTAATAAATAGAAAAGAAACCCTGACTTTTTCTGAATTTGTTTCTCGCTATTTCTGTAGGTTTTTTTTTTTAGTTTAACCAATACTCTGGGGATGCCCCCTACTCAGGCAGTGCATTGTATTGATCAGGAAAATAGGGTATAGGAAGGAGAAAAGAGGGAGTAGTTTATAGTAATTAAATGTGCTAAAGTCCCAAAAACTTATTTAACAAATTGTGAAAAGCAATCTGATGTAGGCGTGTCCCTATCCGGATTTCATTCCTGCCCAAGGAAATCTTCAGGGGACTTTGTTATTAGAATTTCTAGAGATATTTGTTATGTTAAATCACAAACGCAATGAGAATTTCTTGTCCTCGTCTAAGAGCGAGATTCAAAATTTAAAATATCATAGAAAAAACAAAAACAACAACAAAAAATTGTCACAATTGGCTTTGTCATCTTCCAAATACTACTCTGTTTTTGGACAGACCTAGCAATGTAGTGACGTTTATTCAAGTAAATCAACAATAGAAAATCATATGTTTTCTATTAGTGTCAGTGTTTTAGTGTTTTTTCTAAATTGTAAATAACAGGGAAGACTTCTGCGGGAAGTTTGTTCCACACACGAATCGTTCGACTAAAAAACAAATTTTCTCTGCAATGCGTTGTGCGAAACACAGGACAATCAACAACAAACGGAGAAGGAGCTGGTCAAATGTGTGGTGTAGTGCACCAAGCACTATTACCCAGGAAAAAATTACACATTCCAAAAAGAAGGTGATGCCCACACTTGCTTACATATCTCATTGCCAAATTTAGTAACTGCAATACCAAACTCATTCCAACGATAAAGTCAAAAAAGCAAGTAGTATTGTAATCAATTCTTTAAATTAAAACCAGAAAGCATGAACTCATAACAAAGTTATTATTTACTTAAAAGAAAATAACAATGTTATTAACTTATATGTATAACTTTTTGTACTCAAGAAGTAATCATATACTTTTTCTTAATAAAATGACGTTATTGGAAATAGTTCCTAATTTTGAAAAAAGAAGTTATACAATTTTAAAGAATTTATCTCATATATTTTTTCAAACAATTTTTATTTGCAGGAAAATAATACTAAAAACAGAAATTGCATGTTGCCAAAATTTTGTTAAACTGTGGTCAGGTATAAATTAGGGAAGCGCACGTGAGCAGAAAATTGTGAGTGGAAGTTGAAATTACTGACGTTATCGTGAGTGAGTGTAAAAAAAACTTTCGAGGGTGGTTGTGCGTGAGTCATATTTTTGTTTTCAATTTTGAATTGTTCTTTTTTTTGAAAATTTTATATTTTCGTGGTTTATAGCTCCAAAATTATGACAGACCAATGTTATCATATCAATTCGATGTTTCACTTTTTAGGATTTTATTTCCGTATTAGTTTTGATCGTTATATTTGCATGACCTTCTTTTTTTTAAATGTAAGTACTTCTTATTTTTCTAGGGAACTATTTTTTTTTTTTTTTTGTAAGTACTTCGTAGTTTTACAATGGAACTATTTCTTTATTAAAAAATGTATGTAGTTCTTAAAAATATAAAGTAAATGGTTCTTCGGTAAAAAAAATAATCAATTCTAAAGAATCAATTATTTTAGTCTCACGCCCTGTTAAAAGAATCGAGTAGGTAATCTAGTAAGGAATGCGTTCTGCCCAAAATGCTTGATTACAAACCCGCTTACCTTTTTGGAAATTTTTTGCTGGGTATGGCTTAAGTATCATTTAATTGTAACACTTGGCATATTAGTTTGCTCTTAAACTTGTTGTTAAATACCCAAGAAGCCGCGAATGCAAAAATGCTGTTCACGCTAAATGTGTCAATATGGGCTTCAGTGTTTACAAATGCCAGATTTGTGATTCCGATGGTGACCTGGAATGAATCCATAGCGTTTTACAAATTTAAATTTGTATGCTGATTTTCAAAAATTCGCAGTCACTAATGCAAATAAAATTTAAACATGTTTCTTAAGTTTTTCAAAACAGGTGTTTTACTTGCATTTTCAGCAACTTTTCAGGTTGTGGCAAAACGCAAGTCCGACTTTTCGAACTTCCTGGTAGTTATATGAAATGCAACACTGCTCCCATCAAGTACCACCTGTTAATAGACTACTGTCAAATTTTGAGCAAGTTCCGTCATGTACTATGCGTTTAACAGCTGTTCAAAACATACAACATCGTGGATATTTTTAAATATGGAACAAAATGAATTTCGAGTGCTCATTAAACATTATTTTTTGTGAAAAAAATCGTCAATCAAACCAAGGAAAAGCTATGGCTCGGTGGAAAGAGATTTAGCTCCAACGATGAAATTATTGATCAAACAAATGCCTATTTTATGGACCTCGAAAAATCCTATTTTTTGGAAGGGATACAAAAATTGGAGAAACGTTGGACTAAGTGTATTGAGCTAAAAGGAGATTATGTTGAAAAATAATTTTTTTTTGCAAAAAAAAAAGCTGTGTTTCATTCAAACAGTCACGGACTTATTGATCCGCCCTCGTATTTTTAAGTGGTCCATTTTAAGTACTTTTGAAAATTTTGCCATCAAATTTTTATTTTTTCGAAATTCAAATTATTTCTAGCTCAGTAGTGCGATTCACTAACTTTTAACACATTTAGCAGGTGTTATCTTTAACCACACATTTTGATGTTTGCACTAACCACTATGCGATTCACTAACTTATTTTTAACCACGGTAAACAGTTTAATATTTCTGTGAATTCAAATTGACTGTAGAAGCACTATTAACTGGCTCATTCTCCAATAAATTGTACACTAAATACTCCAAAGCCATAATATTTATTTTATATATTGGCACAACGATAAATAAAACCTTCTAAAAAAAATTAACCACACCAAAAACTCTGCTGTTAATAAACCACAATTTGTGTTGTTAAAAATAACAGCTGACTTTAAACGCCAGAAAAAATCGTTTAAAGTGTTAGTGAATAGCAAAATGGTTATTTTTGTGGTTAACATTTTTAAAACGAAAAAATTATGGTTTAAAAAGCGTAGTGAATCGCACTACAGGATTGTGAATTTTCCCTTGCCAACCTATTAATATGACAACAATAAGTTATTGGCAAAAAAGCTAAGGGGTGGCAACCCGCAAGCCTTTCCCCTAGTAATTTCTATAATTCATTTACTAACAACTGACACATCTCATGTTTAAAAACATATAATGGCAAATGACAAGTTGTTATTTTCATTGATAGAGTGTGTAACATACTTATGTACTCGTATATGTGAACAAATCCTTATTATCCTCTTATCTCTTTAATTTGGGAAATGGTATACATACGTTTGTGATTCTGCTAGCAGTTAAAAACGTGTTTGTGGATAACGGGGAGTTTAAAATTTTTCATGTTTATTAGGGTGGATCGAAATAGGACTGCGAAACTTTGACTTTCGCTTGCAGCAGTATTAGACAAGATGGTTGCTATAAGTTTATTTTAGAAGGTTTTAGTTTAATCGGAACTTATTTTTGACTTGTGTTTTTTATCTGAAGATATGGAATTTTTGAATAAATCGAAACTTTTTGATTTTCAGATGATAAGCACAAAATTTGGCTGGAACTTTAGCAACATGATTTTGTACATATTGCCTGTCTACCCCAGCTGCAAGCGAAATTCCCGCAAAGTCTTAGTCCGCTCCATACTAATGTACACAGCAAAAATTTTCATTACTAAATAAGTGGTTATACAGGGCGTTTCATACACTCATAGAAATAAATCTATAAAAATAGCAAAAAAGCCACTAAAAATTAGTGTCAAATATCCTAATAAAGAAATATAGAGTATGCCCACGAACTTGAATCATTTTCATTTTCATTGCACAATTAAAGGTCGAAAAAACATAATTTCTATTTTTAATAAAAATTATATCAAACTTGTAAAAATGTTTTAGCAGAAAAACTGTTAAAATTAGCAGATTACTAAATAGAAGTAAAATTAAGAATAGCACAAATAAATATATTGAATTTACAAATATTTAGTTATATTTGAGCTAGATTTTAGTTAATTGAAAGTAATAAAATAACCTGCTAAAATCAGCAAAAACATTTACTAAATATTAGTAAGCAAAAAAATCATTAGAAAATGTGATAATTTTAAAGTGTTTTTTTACGGCTTGTTTTTACAATACGTGTATAATTTCAGACGAACGTGTGGCACCCGAACGAATACGTAAGGAAATGAGTTTTTATAATTCGTTCGTGTGACTTACGTTTGAGTACGTTAAGCTTTATGTTATGTCAAACAGTAGAGATTGCCATGACATTGCTTTTCGGTTTTTGTTAGTTTATTTCATATACAAATAACTCATTTTTCGTTGCTAGATGGCAACCCAACACTATAAATGAAATATAAACAAAAACAGCTGATTTTTGCTTGAAAAAAAATTAAGTGGATATAAAAATATAATTTGTATAAAAAAAAAACAAAAACATTTACAACTAAAAATGTAAATAAATATAAATGAAAATAAAAATAAAAATCATAATTCTTTTTTTATTACAATTTTTTGTTAAAAAAGTATTACAGTAAAACCCAGTTAAGATGAACTCCGAGGGACCAAAAAATTAGTTCGTCTTAAGCGAGGTTCGTATTAAGCGTGTATTTTTAACGATTAAAAATATGTATTTATTAAAACAAAAACAAGATTTTTACATAAATAAAAAATAAAATTAGCATTTCATGCATTCACAATTAAAAATTCAATTAAATTCTTCATTAAAAAAAAAACTGTTATTTTTTTCTGAATGACTGAATTAACTATTTCATTCGTTATAAGTTTTTCTATTACCAAAATATGATTGTCAGCTTCTTAGGCACACGATTTTGTTCGAATATATCACTTGACAATTTTCGACATCGGCAGGATTAACCGGATAAAGTATGTGACGTCAAAACATTAGTATCTATATCTAGATAGTCATCCACGGATATGAAATTCATATCAGGTCTATCCCATTAAACGGATAAAGAGTGTACTAAACATGGTAATTTGTATGAAAACGAGTTTTTGGGACTGCTTAAAAACATTTCGTAATAACCGAGGGTTCGTATTAACCGAGTTCGTATTAAAAGATGTATTTTATATGAAAATTGTTGCCAAAACGTCGGGACTTTTAAATTAGTTCGTATTAACGTAGGGTTCGTCTTAAACCGAGTTTTACTGTATTTTTTTTAATATTAGATTCTGTTGCCCTTTTTCTTTGACGAATACTTTTTTGTGAACGTCTGTGACGTTTCAAATCGCATTGTGGAAACCAAAAAAAGAGACGAAAACGACAACTCTTACGTTTTCACTCAATTCAAAGTGACATTTGCGATACAAAACCCCAAAATGAATTTCTTCACTCATTTACACGAATTTTTTGAGTGACACGTCTTACAAAAAAGACCGTTAGTTTTTTTTTTAATGTAAATAAAAGTCTACTGTAATGAAATTAGCAATGCATAATATTTTAGCAAAAATTTCTGTTGATTTTAGCAAAATAAACTATTATTTGCATTCTACTAAATTTGTGGTTAATAGCAAAAATTTTGTTAATATTACTGTTATTTTGAGTCTACAAACATTGATAGGAAAGCTAAAGATGAAGTTCAAGGTGAGCAACGTGGTAGTAACTCTCAAATTCAAGGTGAACAACGTGATATTGCACAACGTAATATTGAACAACCTGATAGTCAACAACGTGATAGTGAACAACCTGATAGTCAACAACGTGATAGTGAACAACGTGATAGTAATTCTCAAACGGGTCAACCTAACCAAAGGAAAAAAAACCTCGTGTGTGGTGGGGTAGCAATATATGTAAGAGAAGGGCTTTTAAGTAAAGTTTGATGCACATCTTTGCCAGGAGATAAAATTAAATATCTGTTCATTAAAGTCTTTGCTTGTGGTAAAAATATACTTATTGGATGTGTTTATAGACCTAATCGTAGTAGATTAGATTAGATCAGAAGGCACTATGCACCGCGACCAATGTAGGTCTTTTGTGCTGCCTAAAGTTACCTAAAGATTCAAGCTACATATAAAGCCAATTATCCTATTAGGCAAAATGTTCGCGATGTCGGAAGGCGAAATGAAGCGATCACCTAGAAACCTAAGTCTCCTATCACAAAGCCTGGGACATTCGCAGAGAACATGCTCCGAGGTCTCAGACACCATCTCGCAAAACTGTCCGTGTCCGATTGACCCTTCTTGTGCAGATGGTATCTGAGATTACAGTGTCCAGTTAAGACCTAATCGTAAAATTGATTTAAACATTTTTCAAGAGAAACCTGAGACACTTACTGTATCTTATGAGGATGTTATAATTTGTGGTGACTTTAATTCCAACTTACTTTGTGAAGTTCATTTAATTGATTGCATGAAGAGCTTTGGCTTAACTCCAACTTTTGAACAACTATGGGTACCATGCTTTTCAAAACACGATCTGATATTTCTAACGTATGATTTTAAACTGCAAACGTTCAATGATATAGCAACATACGAGTACTATGATTTTAAGCACATGGACTTTAATATAATTTCTAACGAGTTTTATAAAATCGATTGGGATTCGATGTATTATATGCCACTTGTTGAAGACCAATTAAACTTTTTTGAGCACAATCTATTGCACATTTTTAATATGTCTATGCCTGTGAAAAAAATTAACAACAATATTAAAAACAAACCATTATTAAAAAAAAAAAAAAACAGGGTCACTGACGAAGGTTCAATACCAGAAACTGCGTAGTCTGATTCAGAAAATTGAAAATTTACAATGTTGTTATGATTTTTAGAAAATACACTCATTCTTCTTTACCATGCCTTTCACAATTAAAACCATGGTTTAATATGGATATAAAACGGCTGATTTCTCCCAGTGATTTTGCATACAAAAGCTGGAAGCATTTTAAAACATCGTATTTACACGAAGAGTATTGTAAAATGAGAACAGATGTCAACAAAAAGATACGATGAGCTAAAGCTGCGTATTATTCCCATCGTTTTAACTCTGCTGTAGGATTGTCGAAAACTTGGAAGACTAGTCGTGAAATTGGTGTTGGAAAAACTGATCCAAATACATACACTAAAATAGATGTGGAAATGCTTAACGAGTCGTTTATAAATACTCTTAATGTTCCCGCAAATTATAACTTCTATAATGATATTCACAATCCCACACCAGATGAAAATATGTTTTACTTCAATTGTGTAACGCAGTTAGATGTACTCTCAAGCTGTGGTGCTGTAAAATCGAATGCTGTTGGATATGATAGATTGTGTGGGAAACTCTATAAATGGAACTTTGTGAAATAATTTTTTGTCAAATAATTTTAGATTAGTTTTTTTGTAATTTCTTTCAAAAATCAGTTTGTTTAAAAAAAAAAAAAATATAAAATATAAAATTTCGTAATTGTCATAATTTTATAATTAATGACCCGTTTAACAAATATGCCACGTACATCATCCACGAGCCCTCCAAGGAGTACATTAACAACAACAACTGCAGGCGTTGCAACATCAAATTCACCCACGAATAATATGAAATTACCAAAGTTCTGGAAATTGAATGCTACTCTCTGGTTCGCTCTGGCAGAAGCACAAATCATCCAAAATGGCATTCCTTCGGAATCTACCAAATTATTCATGGTAATTGTTGAAATGGATGAAGACATTTTGTGCGTTGTAAGCGACATACATATGTAGTTCTTAATACTCCTGCAGATGCATATCAACAACTTAAAATAGTACTTGACCATTTTGCCGTATCTGAAGAGCGTCGTGTTAAGAATTATTGTCATCTGCGGAAATTGGCGACAAAAAACCTTCTCCATTACTTCGAGAGAAGCGATTGCTAGCCAACAACAATGTTACCGACGATTTTCTGAAAACTATTTGGTTACAAAGACTTCCCTCCAAAATGCAGGCTATTATCACTGCTTCATCGGAATCATTACAGAATCTGGCCAAAATTGCTGATCGAATTTTTGAAATTCACGCAGTAAGTACAGCCTCAATTGCAACTGTTCCGTCTGTCTCTCAAATAGATAGCATTAAACACCAATTATCGGAGCTTACAGTCATGGTGGCAGAATTAAAAGGTAAACATTCTTTATCCAAACAACGCCCACCTAGGCACCGATCAGTTTCAACATATTCCGGATATTGTTATTATCACAAACGCTTTGGTGTTAATTCTCGAAAGTGAAGATCTAAATGTAGCTTCCGCAACAATTCGGGAAACTTTTAACCCGCAAGTGACCGGGAGCAAAAAACCAATCGCCTGTTTATTTATGACAAAGAACTAAACAAAAAGCTTTTTGTGGATACTGGTGCTGATGTTTTGCCGAAAAATAAATCATCACGACCAGCTGAATTCAAGCTTTTTGCTGCAAATAATACAACCATCAATACTTATGGCGATATTGTGTTAACTTGGCAACAGGGAATATTGTGGGAAACTCTATAAACGGAAATAATTTTTTGTCAAATAATTTTAGATTAGTTTTTTGTAATTTCTTTCAAAAATCAGTTCGTTTTTTAAATAAAAAAATATAAACAAATAAAATTTTGTATTTGTCATAATTTTATAATTGCATCCCAAATTTGTTAAAGCCTGTTGTTTTCTTGTTCTTTTAGATCACTCTAAAGCATTTGACATGGTGGACCACAATATTCTATGCACGAAACTATCAACAATGTTTAATTTTTCATCCTCGTCTACCAACCTCATATCGTCTTACTTTTCTTTACGTTTCGAATCTGTGTATTCGATCAAGGGTGTCCCTCAAGGCTCAATTCTGGGTAAACTTCTTTTTTCAATCTATATTAATGATCTAGTTACACATCTATCACACTGTATGCTGACGATGTGTGGATATGTATAAATAGTAAAATAGATCAAATTACTACTTGTGTGAATAATTTGAATGCGGATCTGACTAATGTATACACTTGGGTAACAGCTAATGGACTCTGCATTAATCCAACTAAATCGAAATGCCCAATTATAACCCGTAGTTTACTGAAACTTAATTACTGAACAAACAATATCTATTAATAACCAACCAATTCAAGTTACAAACTCAACCAAAAATTTGGGTATCATCTTTAATAATACTATTTCTTTGTCAGATTATATTAATGCCGCAGCCGGAAAAACCTACTCCATGATACGTACACTTTGGACTACTTAATACCTTACCCCACTCAACATTCGTATTTTACTTGCGAAAACCTATATTTTACCTACTTTGTTGTATGGATATGAAATGTTTGCCAACCTTGATTCTACTACTAAGAAATAACTTACCGCGACTTATAACTGCATATTAAGATATGTTTTCAACTTAAGAAAATATGATCATATCTTAGCGTTTGAGAAACGTCTGTTTGGGGTTAACATTATTGATCTTTTGGAGATAAGAACTTTGTTAATTCTTTTTACCTGTGAACCAAAATACTTATTTAACAGATTAATCCCTACTCGATCTAGAAGATATAATGATATGATACAAATCAGATATAGAACCTCTTTCTCAGAACTTCATTTTTATATTTTTGTTATACGTCTTTGGAACGAGCTACCGCCAAATCTACAATTCATTAGCAACGCTTTGCAATTCAAAAATAAATTTTTAAACATAACAATTAATCATAATTGTTTTCAATTTATCTCATATTTGTATTGATTATGTTTATATTGCTCTTGCCAATTTATTTTTTCATAATTTTTTATTATTTTTTGTTACTTATTATACCATTATTTTAAATTATATAATATTTTTTTTTTTGTTGTGATAATTATGCTAATTAACATTGTAATAATTCTGTGCGATAATAATAAAATTTTAAATCTTGTAGCACAGAAACACAAAATAAATAAATAAATAAATATGTAAATATGTATAAAAAAAAGTCTCTAAAAAAGGTGGATTCTATTGAAAAGCCAACAAAAAATCCTATCTGGGTTATAATTATGAAATTCGAGGAAAAAATGCCTTCAGAAAATACTCAATATCGATAACAACAATACACAATTGATTCAAACCAAATAAATGTTTTAATAACTGACATTCTGCCAATTCATACCCAATTAAAAAATTCAAGGTAACTAAATTAGTTTGAGTTTTGTGGATCTGCAAAATATAAGTGCATGCATGGGTTATAAATATGAAACGGACTTTCTGACTGATCATATTATTATCGCTGAGGACGATTTTATCATCATCTAGGATCATAATATGATTGTCATCTAGTATCATAATCATATTATGATTGTTAATTGTTTCAACCATAACATGACGCTATCATAACATGAAGCTCTGCAAGAGGGTTTCTGAGTTTTTCTCCAATATTTGCAACCCTTTGGCTTTCGACTTTCCCGATTAGATTTTTTTAACCCATATTTAAAATATTTTAAATAAATGGAAATAATACAATATAGGCGTCAAAACTTTTGTATTTCCTAGTACTGAGTTTTTTTTTTTTCAAATTGTATTAGATTAACTACGAGAATTGAAGTTTTTCATTTCAGATTGCGATAAATAGGCATTAAAATATTTATGTACATAAATATATATTTATACTTACCATCATCATCACTGTATAGACTGTTATCTGATCTATTCGATGAATTGGCAGCACCCATACTGCTGCATGTGGTATGAGTGTCTATTGAATTACTGTTGTTTATAATTTACTATAGTGTTGGTGTTTGAACAATGAAATATAAATGGTTTGATATAAGCATGGACAATTCTAGTGAATTGTTGTTGTCGTTGTCATTTTCACTGTTGTTGGTAGCCGTTGTTATTGCTGCTTTTCTTGTTGCCGTTGACGACAATTATTGTAAGGTTGTGATGTTGTCTGTAATAATATTGAAATAGTTGTTGTTAGATTTAAATTTGATGTTGTTTTTTATTTGTTTGGATTCTATGTTAATTTTATTTATATTTTGTATTTTTTTTTGTCCTTTTAATTAAATAAATTATATGGTTTCTGTTGTTTTGTGTGTATCACAATTTAATTTAGGTTAAATTTTTTGTTACTGTGTTATTTTTGTAGTACAGTAGTCCCTGCTTAAATGCACAGTAAAAAATGCAAAAGTTTTAAGCGGATAAATGCGCAGTAACGCATTAAGGAAAATGTAGCATAAAAGCATAGAAAACGAATTTAATTGAATTATTTTTCTATAAGTAAAAGTTTTTTACACTTTTTGGAAATTTTGAATTATTATTTTGAGTTTTAATTTAAAATATATGGGATTATGTCCAACGTTTTAAAATACTTTGACGCTGATATTATTTTTCAATAACTTTCGCAATTTCTATATTTTAGAAAAGCGGGTTATATGTTTGAATTAACCCATGTTTTACCTACGCGTCTTTAAAGACACATCAAATTTCAAGAAAGCGAGGATATATAACAACGCAGTAAAAAGCATATTACAATTTGAAGTCTCGTCTACAAACGAAGTTTAAAAATTTTTTTAAATTTGTAATTCCTGGCTTGTCATATAATGATTTGGAAAAAAACAATTTTTCGCTTTTTTAAAGCACTTTTTTTAAAAAAGTATTTAAAAATATAAGAAAGAACGGAGCAATAAACGTGATAAAGGCATTTAAGAAAACTTTAAGAAATAGATGAAATTTTCATTTAAAATTGACTTTTTTAAAAAAAAAAAATTACTAATCGAATCAAGATTTTTCCTTCTTTGTAAAAATATAAGTATGCAGAAAATTTATCCGTTTTTGCTTTAATATCAAAAATGTATTATTTTCTCTCAACCAGCAAAGGAACATTAAAATTTGGGTGATTAGAGTCGCCAAATGAGAATTTTCAACAACTGTCTAAAAATGACAACATTTTTAAAAAAAAATTCTTATAAAAGCAACAATCAAAATTTTTTGCACTTTTTTTATAAAGATATATCTATATAATAACTATATATATAAAAACTAAATTAAAAAAAAAAAAAAAAATTAACCCTTTTGGTGCGTACATAGCGTCAAATTTTCAATTTCAATTAGGCTATACAATTTATTGAAAATGCATACTAAGAAACCGTCGTATCTCCCTACCAAGTTTTTTCAAAAAATCCGCGCAGAATCTATGCTTAGTAAAAAAAATGGGTTAATAACACTTTAACGGATAGGAGCGCATAGGTCTATATTTCTAATTGTTATCGTTACGAGAAAAATTTGTTGAAGAAGTTGAAAAAATTAAAAAAAGTGTTCTGAAACAAGCTCACTTTTTTTGTTCTTTTTATTTATTTGTTTAAGGCTTTGAACTTTTCCATTTGCTAATACAAAAATCTCCCAACACTTGAGAGATCAATGCAAAACGTGGCGTGCCATCACCTAACAAATAATTACACGGCAATAGAAAATTGAAAAAAAAATTTTTTTTTCTGGTTTCACATTTTTGGTCTTTTTGTACCGGTCACTGACGCCTCATCATAGAATAAATATTTAAAAACAATATGAGCGTGAATTTTGGTCAAAAAGCTAGTTTTCCCAAGGCGCATTAGCTTTTTAGTTTTAAATAGTCCAGTTAGCTGCGTGAACAGAGTTTTTTTTTCGCCATTTTACAACACAACATCAGAGGAACAAATAAAAAAAAATTATATGGACTTTTTGAAAATTGTGCAAAAATTGCATGATTCGTTTTTGCTTTTTTAAATACCCGCAATCATTTAAAAAAGTCAGTAGAAAATCTCTATAAGATTTTCAAATGAACTTAACTGGTTTTTGTACCAATTTTTAGTAACAATTTTTGCTCTTTTCATTTTACGAATTACTGAATTTTTACTAACTTTTGTTGCTGATTTCAGCAAAACATTTTACTTATTTTTCAAAACCTATACTTACAAAACAATTTAGGCAAACATACTACTAAGATTATATTTGAATAGTCAATCTACATTCAAGGAAAAAAGTTTCATCATATTAATGAAAATGTTTCATAAATTAAATGTCATGAATTATTAATCATTTTTATTAATTTTATTAATTAATAATTATATAATCACAAATTATATACTATTACCCTAACCGAGCACTAGCTACTATGGCCTTCGGCGGGTTGTAGCGAAAACAGACCAGTGCCTCTGTTGGGAATCGAACCCACGACCCCCGCACAGATAAACCAGCACGCTACCAACTAGCCTACCGGGGCGCACAATTATAAATCATATTTATGAAGTTTTTATGAATACGACGAAGAGTTTTATAAAAATTGAATTTTATAGATCTTCATCATTTCATAAGCGTCGCCAAATATTTATTTAAGAATTTCAATTATGTCCTTTTTTCAGACTCTTTTTAAAAAATTCTAAAATATAAATACACTATTTTGATTAAAGAAAATATAAGACTTTACTTCTGTGTTTTAAATTTTATATATTATCAAAAACAGATCGATCGTGTTTTCCAATTACATAAAATCGAAAATATGCTGTTATTTCTTAGGTTTTCACTCAAAACATAATTGAGGCAAAACCAACTCTTTGAAGGACACCCCAGCAAAAACATGGTAAAGACAGGGCATTACCGTATAGATTGTCAAGTAATGATAGGTTATTATCCATTGGATTACTTGAAAATACAATATATAATTGATAATTGATAATGGGTTATAGGAGTACATATATGTAATTGCAAATAATGAGTTACAAATATTGTATTATTTTGTTTTAAAATTTTTTACCTATTTTGAATCGGTTTTTCATCGGTGAATGTAGCATTGGCTTGTCATAGGAAAGAGTTGTTCCTTTTAATAAAAATTAATGTAAATTTAAACCAATGAAAAGGATGTACTTTTTCACATGTTTTTTTTTATTTTTTTAATTATTTTTTTAAAAATATGATGACAATTTTGACAATTGCATAAACTTGGCAATACTGACTACTATCCATTATTTTTTGCTTAATAAAACCAAAACTCCTTAATAAAATGCCAGATTTAGTGTTACTCAAAACACATTTTCTGAATAATAAAAATACATGAAAGTTTTTGGCCATAATTTGTTCACCAGTGAATGTGTCTTACAAAAAAATTTTTATTCAATACCAAATTTGTCTAAAGTTACTTTAAATAGAACGAAATAAACCGAAAAAACGTAAAATGGGGTAATTTTTGACCCCACTTATTAACGACTAAACAAGAGATTGCTCAGCTAAAAAAAACACGGGTACGCTAAATTTTTATTTTCTCCAACATATCCGAAGTTCATTAAGATCTGTCAGGTTCGGAATATCGCCCTTTTCAGTGTTTCTGGAAACTTGAAGGATTGGACCACGTTCAACCAAAAGTTTGATGCCCTAAGTCCAATAGCGTTCGAAAGTATGTACCAAAAATGATGACAAAATATTCACTTTTTTTACTTTGGGGTCATTCTGTGTGGGAACATATTGGTCTGAGATGTTGGTACACATTACACTCGGAAAAATCAATTGAAAAGTGTAGCTAGTATGACAAAAACTAAAAATGGGACATGTATCAACCATTCGTCGTCAAAGGGTTAAAAAAAACACGGGTACGCTAAATTTTTATTTTCTCCAACATATCCGAAGTTCATTAAGATCTGTCAGGTTCGGAATATCGCCCTTTTCAGTGTTTCTGGAAACTTGAAGGATTGGACCACGTTCAACCAAAAGTTTGATGCCCTAAGTCCAATAGCGTTCGAAAGTATGTACCAAAAATGATGAAAAAATATTCACTTTTTTTACTTTGGGGTCATTCTGTGTGGGAACATATTGGTCTGAGATGTTGGTACACATTACACTCGGAAAAATCAATTGAAAAGTGTAACTAGTATGACAAAAACTAAAAATGGGACATGTATCAACCATTCGTCGTCAAAGGGTTAAAAAACACGGGTACGCTAAATTTTTATTTTCTCCAACATATCCGAAGTTCATTAAGATCTGTCAGGTTCGGAATATCGCCCTTTTCAGTGTTTCTGGAAACTTGAAGGATTGGACCACGTTCAACCAAAAGTTTGATGCCCTAAGTCCAATAGCGTTCGAAAGTATGTACCAAAAATGATGAAAAAATATTCACTTTTTTTACTTTGGGGTCATTCTGTGTGGGAACATATTGGTCTGAGATGTTGGTACACATTACACTCGAAAAATCAATTGAAAAGTGTAGCTAGTATGACAAAAACTAAAAATGGGACATGTATCAACCATTCGTCGTCAAAGGGTTAAAAAAAAACACGGGTACGCTAAATTTTTATTTTCTCCAACATATCCGAAGTTCATTAAGATCTGTCAGGTTCGGAATATCGCCCTTTTCAGTGTTTCTGGAAACTTGAAGGATTGGACCACGTTCAACCAAAAGTTTGATGCCCTAAGTCCAATAGCCTTCGAAAGTATATACCAAAAATGATGAAAAAATATTCACTTTTTTTTACTTTGGGGTCATTCTGTGTGGGAACATATTGGTCCGAGATGTTGGTATACATTACACTCGAAAAATCAATTGAAAAGTGTAGCTAGTATGACAAAAACTAAAAATTGGACATGTATCAACCATTCGTCGCCAAAGGGTTAAGAGCCCAATTCAAATTTAACGTAAAGGTAAATTTTAATTATACTTGCTTACCATTCAAAATTTTTATGTCAAACAAAAATTTTTGGACTTGGATATTTTAAATTGTGATGTAAATTTAAGACAATTTCAATAGATATTTTTAATGAAAGTTTTCGAGTTGATAATAAAATTTTGAAAATGGGTTTCAAAACAAAAACGTCACTTTTTCGCAACTTAAAATAAATTAATATCTTTTTACATGGGGCAATACATTGATGTGTTTAATCCAATATATTAATTTAATTCTGCCAATCCAATTATGTATTGCCCGTCTAATAATGTATGGTATAACATATTCTAAGATACGAGGGCGGATCAGTAAGTCCTTGACTTTTGAATGAAACAAAGTTTTTTTTACAAAAAAAAAAAAATATTTTTCAACATAATCTCCTTATAGCTTAATTTACTTAGTCCAACGTTTCACCGATTCTTGTATTCCTTCCACAAAATAAGATTTCTCGAGGTTTTTTTTTTTAAATCCTCATTAAATCGGTCCAATTAGTTGGCATAATATTCGCCGTTTATTGTGTTTCCCTTTTGAAGGTAATCGATGTGGATTTTCCCGCGTACTTCCCAAAAAAACTGTTGCCATCACCTTATTGACCACGATTATGTTTATGGTCAATTGAGAGCAAACGCGGCACCCATCTTGCAGACAGCTTTCTTAAACCCAACTGATTATTTAAAATCGAAACCACACTGCCATATGAAATGCCTATGGCATCAACAATCTCACGCACTTTTACTCTTCGATCGGACAACACCATATCGTGGATTTTGTCGACATTTTCGGGTGTATTGACCTCAATTGGCAGTCCAGAACTTTCAGCGTCATTTGTACTTGTGCGACCACAACGAAAGTCAGTATACCACGTTTTTACCATTGAAATCAATGGTGCAGAGTCCCCATAGTATTTATCAAGCTTTTTCTTGGTTTGATTGACGGTTTTTTTTCGCACAACATAATGTTTAATGAGCACTCGAAATTCACTTTTTTCCATTTTTAAAAAAATCTACGAGGTTGTATGTTTTTTGAACAGCTGTTAAACGCATAGTAAATGACGGAATTTGATCAAAATTTAAAAGTAGTCTATTAACTTGTACTTGATGCGAACAATGTTGCATTTCATATAACTACGAGGGAAGTTCGAAAAGTCACGGACTTATTGATCCGCCCTGGTACAATTAAATATGCCATTTTACGAAAAATTTCAGTGGTAAGTAACATTGTATTTACAACACATGATATTATACTTAACTACACACAGAGAAATAAAGTGCCAACCGAATTGAAAAGTATATATTAATGGTAACAACTTATAAATTCAGTTAGTACAACGATATTTACATTCGATTTCTGAAAATTTTGGCTGTTGCAACTAAAATTCTGTTGAATTAAACCAAACTTTGTTGTGAAAACTAAAATCAAGTTGTGTCAACTGTCTGAAATTCGTAATAAGCGAATTTGAGTCATGGTAATCGAATTTCAGTTGGCAAATAGCTAAATTATTTTCTGTGTGTATATTAAATTTTACAAAACTGGATAATATTGTAAAAGATTATATAATATTATTTTTCAATTTCAATTTCAATTTTATTTATTCATAATCTATAATCCCATTAGGCCAAAACGATTACATAGTTGTTCAAATGGCACATACAATTTGTAATTACCTTAAATTATAAGTATTTAAATTATTTTCTAATAAAGAACTTATGTTAACTTAACCCTAACTATGGATATGGAAATTGTTCCCTAAAAATGTATTAAAATTTATTTATTTATTTTTTTACTCTGGATATTCAAATTCATTAAGACCGGAGAGCTCCTCTTGTCAGCTGGACCGACAACCAGCACTAGGACAATGAAAAGTGATTGGAAAAAAATGTCTTTGTACCAACGTGTTATCAATGTGACTCGTTTTTTTTTGAGTTAGGCGTGGTAGAGAAGATTAAGCATACTTTTCTAAAAATCATAACTACATTGTAAATTTTTATTGAATTAGACTGCGCAGTTTCTGGTAGCACAACCTTCATCAGTAATCCTTTTGACACTACTGTAATTATTTGTTATGGTTTTTATTGTTTGATTGCATCTATATGAAATTTTTATTAATTAAATGCAATCCTGACCGTGGCTTGAACCTGCTTTCATTTGCCACATGCACTTCGTACTACACTTTAGACAGGCGCTTTAATCCGCTTGAGCTAAAGTCAGGTCGAGTTTTGCTGTGGCTTAAAAACCAGTTTCAATTATACGGGGTCGATTTTTACATTTAATTGTAATTGCAGAAGATAGCTATTTTTTTTTTTTTTTGGAAAAATCCCATATTTAATAAAAATTTTCTTAACTGACAACACTGGGGACACACTTTTACTAATTCTACTATGATATTATTAAATCTTTTAATAACCATGTTACGTTTTGCCTTTCAGAACAAGATTACACAGAAAAACATCACACAATATAAACAGTTTAATTGGTATTAAAGTATTTTACTTTGTTGTTTTTTTTTCGGTTGCTGAGTTTGGTTTGTTGTTACTTGTTGTTTTTATAGAATTAACAGTTGGATTAAGCACTTAAAAGTTATTATATTTTGTAAGGGAATGTTCTCTAATGTGGCCCTACATCTGGTTTTTGGCTATGTAAAAAAAATTCAAATACATCAGCTCAGGGCCGTAGGCAGGGGGGGGGCAGTGAGCCCGGCCTAGAACCCCAAATTATTTGACACATTTTAAAAATGTTTTTATACAAAACATATTTTTGAACGAAGGTTATAATGTTTTTTTACTTAATGTATACAAATGTTCACAGAATTTACAGATTTTTTATGAATTATAATGTTTTTGAAATTCTTATCCATCTTAAAATTTTTTTAGTTCGGCTTTTAGTCTTGCAAAATGTTTAATACAAAAAGATTTACAATTCTAAGCCGTTTTTAGGACAAAAACACTCTAATTTGTGGCTAAGCTTTCAAAATTTTCGCTAAATTAAAGAAAAAGGAAACATTCGGAAACATTTTTTTTAACATTTACAAAAATGTTCTAAAATTAGATTATGTGGTGAAAATTTCAGACAAATCGGACGATGCTAACCTGTTGCGACTTCAGATCAACTCCTTAATTTTCGAAAAATTTTCAATTATGAAGTATTTTGGGTGCAAGTTGCAACAGGTTAGCATTATTCGATTTGTCTGAAATTTTCAACACATAATCTTTGGACCTAGTTATACAAGAACTTGCCTAAAGCTAATAAAAGTCGAAAGTCGGAGCTATTTTTAAAAAAATTATATAATTCTATAATTCTTTTCTTATCTTACAACGTACATTACTCAAGGCTAAACATTTTAGAAATCGGTCCACATTTACAAAGTTACATGAAACATGAAAACCTGTAAGTACAAAAACCCTGTACTAAAATAGGGTAACCCAATCACAATATTACGAAAGACTAACACCCTCTTTTATAATCTCCAATTTGATTCGTACCGATCGAATCTGTTGCTTTTATTTATTACCATTATTTTTTTTTTTTCAAACACCCCACTGTGCGACGTAAACCAAAGCAATAACAATATTCAGAAAGTGACTTAAGACTTTTAAAAATACAATAAATGTGAAAATTAAACGAATGATTGGTATTTGCAAACGAATTTTAGAATTTGTATGTTTTCCCAACGAAATATTTAAATTCAAATTTAACACTCAATATTCATAAGTGTTTTATGGTATAGCGGGTAGAGCGGCAGACAATTACTCCTAGTTTCCAAGTTCAAGTCCTGTAAGAGACAAACACAAAAAGTTTTTTTAATTAAAATAAATGCTTAAAAAGCAAATAAACCATGAAAAATTAAAATTTATTGTGGTGCAATGAGTAGGACAGAGGACTATTAATTTGAGTACCATGGCAATGTTTCAATTTGTTCTTTTGTTAAATATAATATGTAAATTTTAAAAAATTATTAATTAAATAAGATTTTAAATAATTTAGCATACAACATTATTGAAATTTTCACTGAAGGCGAGATTTGTATTTTGAAAGTGAGAAAAGTTCAAATACTAAATATTAAATATTTTTCAAAATGTTTTAATTTTTGTAACAAAAATACAAAAATTGAAGGGCATATTGCAAAAACATGATAAGCCACATTTTATTTTTAGTTTGTTTTCGCCTTTTAAAGGCTTAAAAATGCAAAAAAACTATGAATTTGGCTGGACATTTACACTTCAGGTACTTGTAGTTATTGTTTAAGCAATACGTCTATCAAATATTAATCAATGAAAGTCTGGAACACAGCGAAAACCCATACAACAATAAATGTGACTTATCAAGTTTTTACAATAAGCCCTTCAATTGTTTTTCGGATTTTCTATATTTTCATATATTTAGTTAGAACATTGTTCTGTATCATTAGAGTACCCAGACTTGTATGTTACTATACGCTTACCCCGTTTTGGGGCCCCTCCCGGGAGGGGACCACCCACTTTGTTTTGGAGAACGCCCCATGAAGTGCACTGTAGCCAAATAATATAACATAATATATAACTCTTTTTACTCGGGTAGTACATTTACACATTCCTGCACAAAATTTTTGCAAGTTTTCTGCGTTTTTATCTAAAACAAATTGCTTTAAAAATTCAATTTCAGGTAGTAGATATTTTTTTTAATTTATTACATAGAACATTTTCTTATTCAACACAACTTTGACAATACAATTGTAAAACAAAGATTGTATTGACAAAGTTCGAAGATAATATTGTAAAGTTGTATTTTCACTTTTCAAATTTTGCAAAAATTTCTTTCTAATAAGTGCTATTTGTTTTTGAAATAGGAACATCAAAAATAGTATATATCTAAAATAAAAACTGATTTATAAATATATTAAAAAAAACTTCTGAATGTAATCGTGAAAAGGTTAAAAAAGAATATGAGTAAAGCGATAATTTATCACATTCCACTTGTCTGTTAAAATTACATTACTGACGAATAAAATCAATTAATACTGAAACATTTACATTTTATCCTTATTTATTTGCGATAGTTAGTTTAACAAACACTTTCATTGCAGTGACAGTCTACAAAAATATATTTTAAAATTTTATTTTCAAAATGAATTTTAAAATATAATTTTAAAATATTTTATAGACATTCGGAAATATTAACTTTTTTAAATGAATTTTGGTACAGATTTTTTAAGCTATTTAAATATTATACTAAAAGATGAACTCATAGGTCGTTCTTTTTCGATATGAGCAATTCCACTTAATATCACCGTGAAATTAATCGATGTTTTCCGATTTTGATTAAATTTTGTGAGTGTGTGCGGTAGTGAACGCAAGTATTAAAAAAAATTTTTTTTTTTTTTTTTTTTTGAAAACTCTGGCAACTCTTTAAATTGTGGGGTAGGGACTACACTTAAAAGGTCATAACTTTTGATGTGTAAAAAATAAAAAAAAATATGTTCACCAGAAAATGTGTTTTTTTTAATTGTTGCTATTGAAAAACTACTATTACTAGTGAAAAAAAAAACACATTTTCCGGTGTACATACTTCTACATTTTTTCTGATATCTCACTAAGTAAGGAGCTTTCCACTCTAAAATTTTCAATGTATTTAGAACACATATGTAGCTATTTGCATAAAAAATTAAAAAAAGAATAATTTTTTGCAAAAATTGATTTTAAAGTTTTTTTTTCAAAAAATTTTATTTTTAAAAAAATGTATAAAAATAATTTTTTTATTCCCCAAAACATAGCCGTTCTTATGCAAAACAAAAATTTGTCGATATTTTTTACACATCAAAAGTTATCACCTTTAAGTGAAGTCCCTACCCCACAATTTGAAGCTATAGGGTTAAAAGAGTTTTCCAAAAAAAAAAATTAATACTTGCGTTCACTACTGCACACACTCAAAAATTTTATCAAAATCGGAAA